>JBAMAV010000582.1:600000-888925 GCA_037043315.1 Amiota communis
TTAAATGGGGTTTACCGACATTTAAAAGGTTGAATTTATTGGTTTTAATTTTTCATTCATTTCGGCTCGTATGCAACACATTCCTTTTGGCCAAATTAAACAAACCTGAAACTGGCTTTGACTGTGATACTGATTCTAATATTGATTCTCTTACAACTTGATTTCCATGCATCCAACCAACAAAATTCAAGTGCAATGGCAATGCCAATTCTGCTGTATGTTTGCGCGCTCCATGTTCTTTGCTATTTTTTTTTATTATATTTTTGCATATTTTGCAACAAACAACCGGTAATCCATGGAAAATTACATGACATCAAACAAGAATTGCATAAAAAAAAAACAAACAAGTTATCTCAAAAATTTTCCATTTCATAAGATTGAAAAATTATATGATTATTGACTTTTAAGTTTTTCATTGATATATCAGAAATGCAAATGTAATGTATCAATTTATTAATTAATAAATTACTTCATTAATTATCTAAAGGACGCTTGATGATTGATCGATCAATAGAACGTTTATCAAATTAAGAAATATTGTACTATACGAAATTAATGTCATCGTCAAGAGGTTTTTCGAGTATGTACTAGTAAAATCAATTTCTTATCAAAGTAGTAGTTCTACTTGACATTCATCATATTGACATAATTATTGTAATTTAATCTACTTCTGCTTCTATTTTAGATCCTTGTGCCCATTAAATTTGAACTGATTATAAAATTAATGATTCGCAAAATCATTTGAAAAACAACATACATGTACCTTTTTCATAATATGATTTAAAGCTATGCATGAATACATTCAAAACGGCATGTACTCATGCAGACATCTGAGATGATTTTTATATATACTCAAATCAATTGTATATTATTAGATTTTTAATTAGCGTTGCCCGACGCACGTTGCAAATGGACTAAGACTGAACTGACCGCCTAAAATGCCTTTTAGGGTCAACTTTCATGGTAATTGGTCAAACGGTGTCAGAGGTACGATCTCACACATATATATATGCGGACATCCATTTTTATGTATATGGGAGGTCATGAAAAATAAGCTTCTCATAATTCATAGAGATGCTGTGACTTAGAATTGGTCATATTAATCCAACTAAAGAAGCGTCTAGACTCTAGAGCTCCTTATAGTTGGAACCAAGTACCATATATTATATTGATAATCATTGTGTGGTTAATCGCTTTCAATGAATTCAAGGTTATCTGTCATGGAGGCGTCGAAGCTGCCCTTAAAATGGAAAGACTTTACCTGGCAATTGCTAGAGATTCATATATTATAGAATGTGTACAGGTATTTCAACATTCATTTAACAAACTAAGCAGTATTCAGTGGTTGGGAGTCTAATTATCTTTAAATGATACCCAAAGCAACAATTGCCTGTGAGATATCTAATTCAGTGAGTATCAATAGATTCTCTTTGGGTAAATGGAAAAACCTTGTCTGATTTGAGGAAACAATTTGCTTGCCTTTAGCATTTACTCTTGTGCTTAAAGATAAATTGACTTGTTCGAACTATGATCTTAACACATACGTAATTGAGTTGTTCTATGGTAAAAATCTAACTCAGTACTGAATTTTAACTCAATATTTCAACAGTTAAGAAACAAATGCATCTTACACATAGAAGGCTAGACAATTGGCATGTCTTAGGGTACCAAAATCAACTCACTTAGACCATTAAAGGCCCGTTGTAATAGTATGTCTTAACTACCATAATTAACTTTGAATAATTTGAATTTGATATTGATTGGAACTACAATTATTTAACAATAATCATATCTAATTCATATAAATCATTCATTAATTTATTTATAACAGTTGTCAATAAAACAAACATGTGATGAGTTTTGCAATGGAAAAAATAAATAATCTGCCTAAAGAAGCATTTTTCATTACTAGGAAAAAAGTAAATAAAATTGGCACACTTAAGGCCAATAAACTGATAAGATTAATATTTTGAATTAGCCGCAATCGTTTATGAAAGAGCACATTATACTATATAGTATATGCTGCTATATGGTTATGCTTATCATCATTATTATTAAATGAATGGAATTCCAATTAAGATTGACCGAATTTTGTTATTGTTGTAGTTGTGGTTACTTCTTTCCTAAATCCGGTTATATTGCATTTATTGTATTATTGTTATTTAATTGCAATTTTCAAAAAAAAAAATTCCCAAATAAAATATCAGGTCAAGTGACATTATTCATATGAACAGAAAAGAAAGTTTTGTTTTGCAAATGCAAAGAAATTTAATATTTTTTACTTCAAAATACTTCAGTGCATTAAGATTTCTTTGTTTGTTGTAATGATGTCTTTCTCTCATTCTTTGAATGTAACAGTTAACAGTTTATTGTACTTGTATTTACTTTTATTTATGCACTCAATGAAGCGAAACTGATTGAAAAGATATCGATTTATTACGCAAAAAACTTGTTGAGGTGCTGCCTTTTTAAAAGTCCCGCAAAAAAAATAGTATTAAATATTAACTGCATAAAACTTGTTTTTTACGTTGTATTGGATAATTATATTGCAAGTAAAACAAACAAAGTACAGTTCACCGAAGCTTATATACCTTTCATATTATAGATTGGATCCTTTTTATGATAATTGGGCTCAATAAATGTATGGAACCTGAAACCGATGCTGGATGTAGTCTAGGCTATTGATGGGATCTCCTATGCCAGTAAGATATCACATTGAGCTTTAAAGCTTCTGAGTGAACTTGCCACTAGCAAACTATCTATCCTATAGAATGCTATTAGTGCCTTCAAAGTGATTTTTTATGTGGACTACATCTTCCACTTATCTTAGAACCCTTATTTTGACATCCCAAATGAAATCGACAATAAAATGTAATGTGTCTGTGCCAAAATCTCTCAGCACTTTATCTTTGACAACTGTGAGAAAAGACAGAATGTCAGATGTTAGGATGGACAAATATGGCTTAATCAATTGTCCTCGTCAAATAGATCATTTCCATTGGGACGCAGAAGAATAATTGTGGTATGCCATGAGTTAAAGAGTGGAATTCCAAGAGGAATGACATAAATATTTGTGCAAGTTATTGGTACGTCAATTCCCCTCGTTCCTGGTCTCTGACTCACGATTATATGATGTACAAACATTAAAACAAAGTCATAATGCCTGTTCAAACTAGTGTGAAAGGTATAAAAAAGTAAATGTTTCGCAGCTTATAGTTTACAGTATTGTTTTTCTGTTTTCTTATTGTTTTTGTTTTTCATTACAATTCTTTTGTTTGTAGTTGTAAATAGTGGGCTCGTCTCAACATAGATACATATATAGGCATATCTATTTATATACATATATGTATATAACAAGTATGTTGAGTTGAAAAAGTTATGTTGTATTGCAAGCGTACATACATACATTTAAGCTTCTCTCTATCTCCTGACTCTCTTACTCATTACATCTAACACACCCACTTTTGTTTTGATTGTTTCATTGTTGAAAGAAAACAATAAACAAAATTTAAATGGTTTCATGATGTGTGTCTGTGTGTAGTTGAATTAACTGTTTTTATATGCCATGGCAGAGGACAAAAAGGCACTTAACATTGTCTATTCATAGTTAGTATATACGTGCATTTTCATATGTATATGTACATTGTTTTCACTAAAAAATACACATTAAAATCAAAATGTTGAAAACAGAAATAACCTTGAATGAAACAAACTATTTACTACACATACCAATTTTTTTTTTCTCTATTCAATGTCATTGTGGGGGCATTTCCGCCCAAATACTATAAACTTTTTAAACATAAAACAAAATGTCAAGCCAAGACTAAACGTACTACAACACACATAAATACTTGTATATACTTGTGCACAATAAGCTTTCATTAATTATTACAAACTAAACAAGGTATTTAGATACGAGGGTGGATTGAAAACACTTCAAGCACAAGGCTTGGCTTTACATTGATTTCAATTTTCAATAAACATGAAAATGAATTGAATACTATATACCCAGGAAGAAGGAACAGTCAAAAAATTATTTCTGCTGTGTCAATCAACTACGAAAAAGGTAAATATACACTAGGAAATTGTCCAAACATATGGACTAATTTTTGTTAATCAACATTCATATCAGATTGTTTCTACATTAATCATCCATCAAGACAATGGCCGTCGAGTTCATATGAGCTAAAATCAATAAATTTCGCTACGATTTGTTTCCTCAATCAACATATTTGCCCATGTCACTATATCATAGTTTTAACTTGGGTGGGAGCAATGAAATTTGTCAGCAAAGTGTAGTAAGAGGCATTTTATAAGGACTTTGCCAAACCTTACAATGTATTTGAATGGGATAAACAAATTAGAGACTTTGGTTCCTGAGTATTGAACTAAGAGATGATTCTACTGTAGTATGTTCTTTCTGCATACAATCCATTGTAGGAATACAAGTATGGGAACATATAAGTACTCAATACTATCAAGTAAATATCTCTCGTTTAATAGTCTTCATGGTTTTTGCTCCTTTTAAGTTTGTTGTACATTAAAGCAAAGACTATGTATATTCTATAGACTGGACAACTGGCTCTCATGATCATGTATTGTACATAACTTTGAAAACTCACCAATAAACTGAATCAGCAATTGTATTTATAAATAACAGTATTAAGGCACTTTTTTGTTATTCAATTCAAATTCCAATCTCTAATTTCAACCATAAATAAACCCATGAAGTTTGAAATTTGTAGAATATTTGTTAAGTAATGATTTTATATTCACAAAAATAGTTTTTCTTGTAGTGGCTCAGAAGAAGCTTTTCAATTCACCCTCGTATATTAAAAAAAAATCTCTGTTTCTTTCTTAACCAATCAATTGAATATCTAACAACAATTTTAATGATAAGTTACGCAATTCCCATAGACCCAAATAATTTTAGATTGCTAATTAATACTATAATTGCATTTTATAATATTTCTCCAAATGAATGATTATTAAGTATATAAGTAGGTTGGTATTTCTTCGTTTGTAGTATTTGTATCTGAATTTTTATAAACATTCATTTTTCTAGGTTTTGTTTATAAACAATAGACTGCGCGTGTTCGGTTGGCGCGCGAAAATCAAAAATAAAAACAAAATAGAAAAACATTTATACAAAAAGACGAAGAAAAAAAATAAATGAAACCAAAACAATTTAAATTGTTTGTTGTGCATTGTTTGTTGTAAATTGCTGATGATGGTGGTTAGTGAAGAGTATCAAATTTCAGATTTCATAACATTTTTCATTTTTTTTTTTTCTATTTGAAAAGTAAGAGTTAATCTTCTGAAAGTTAACAAAAAAATAATAAAAATACAATTCTATATATAGACGAGTTCTTATACTTACTAAACAAAGACAGAATAATAATACATAAAGTCTGACTTAATGAAGTTCAATGAACTCGACAGAGTGAGCGAGTGAGTAGTGAATGACTGAATGAGTTGCTGCTTTTATAAAATAAACACAAGTGGAATCAAAAAAATGAAGAGAAGATATAATAAAAATTGTATATATTCTGCGACGCATTTCCTACTAGAAACCTACTTCATAGTAGTTTTATATTTCTATAATTTTAATTAACTTCCGTTGATTAAAAGAAAAAACATTATATGTATAAAAAATAATAAAATGCTGATAAATTATTCAAAGAAGATGCTGCTGGGGAAGTAAGGTCTGAATGTCTGTCTGCCTGTCTATTGATTGAATTTGGCATATGCGAATTATTTGTAACGCGCAAAAAAATATATTAATTCTATACAAAATGTATAACCTGTATTGGCACTCTTCTGACCTTCCCTTCCATATAATAATAATTATTAAACTGTCACAGCGGATACAGATACGGATTTTTATTTTATTTTTATAGGCAAAATATCTGAACAAAAGTATCTTTTATTTTTGCGGTTTATTAACATGCCAGCATGACCTTGATCTTTCTTGTTTAAACATGTTCTTAGTTCAATTGTGAAGTTCGTTCTCTCTCAAGTCAAGTCAAGTCAGTCAATGGAGCAGCATATACATAAATAATCTGTTAACAACAATGTCGATAGTATAGTATACTACAATATATACTTGTATATAGTAGTATAATATTATGGTAAGTATATAGGATATCTGTATATTGTTAATAAATTTTGTGTTATTAAGTTTCTTAATCAATCGAATAGTATGCGTTTTATCTTTATGATGTGTACTTAACTAAGCAGAATGTTTTATTTATTATTTTCATAGTTCTAAGGGCAAATTAATAAGTTTTCATACACAATAAACCAGCTGATTTGCTATACTCCATGATGCATGAAAACAAAAATCTCTGATATTCAATGAATTAATTTTATTTTCAAACGAAAAGAGAACATGACTGATCATACCAATTTTAGCAGTAATTGCGCAACTCTGAATCAGACATGCAAGTGCCGTGCAATACAAGACCAACAAATCAATAATGTGGTATTTAAAAAGATATTGCTTGTAACAGTTGTACATCTGAATGGGATTGATGCTGTTGAAACACGGGTACCCAAACTACTTTTTTTTTTAGAAGATTGGTAAACGCACTGAAACTCCTTTCTACTAGGTATGAGAAGACGGAAAAGGAATTAAAAACGTTCTAGCGATAAAGTGGTATAAGTAACAGGATTATATTTTTGAAGCCAGAATAACTGATATCTGTTTCTAAACTCGACTTTAAATTCTTCATTAGTGCTTATTCTGATGAGTTCTTCTTGCTGTATGACATTCGTTTCGTCAATGACACCACATGGATTGATTATCCATTGTGTTATTACCATCCTCAAACCTAGTTTCAAAATCTGAATAGAGGACATTGAAATGATGAATGTAAGTTGAAACGTAATCTTACAGGCAGTTTGGAAACTGGGAATATTCTATTCTCCCCGTCCAATGTTTTACTTCATTAGTTTAATTCTTGCAAGAAACGCTGAAATTATGGACTTTGTTTTTGATCAAATTTAAGCTCACTTTGTAACTGCAAGTTAACCTCATTAGATTTATTAAACAAATCTTTTAAATGTGCAATGTCTAATTGCCAATTGATTAAATTTGGTTGAAAAATTGGATCTGTAGCATTCAAAAAGTCTAAGATAGTCTCAAAGAGATAGAAAAATCTTGTCAGCCAGCGTACTCCAGTCTCAAGGGACAATTGATGAAAGTTTTTGTCATTTTTTTGTCACATGCTAAAGTCACGACCTGCTTAAAGGAGATGTACCCCCGTTGACCCCTGGGGGTTGATATAGGCCACTTTGGGAACCAATGTTTGAAAATATAATGTTTGCTTTTAGGAACATTCATTCAATTGTATTTTCATACCTTGGAACACATTTTCCTTGCTAGGAAAACGTAAGCCGCAGGGTTTTTTGATAGATTTAAATTGTGTTGGTCTAATCAATAACCTGTACCCCATTGTCCTTTAGGTAGTTTTTAACTAACATATATGTACGTTTTTTTCCGCTGACATGGCAGATTCCACGTTACGTATTAGCAATATTTTTGACTCCCATATGGAAATGTTTGTAGTACGTATACGACAAGAAAGCCTAGAAATACGGACATAGTCCAATAGATTGTCCTCTTCACGTTGATCATTTCTATATTTCTTGAGATATTCTCAATTATCTATTAAATCATCATTATAACTTCTTCTCCTACTTATGTGATTATCATTTTAAAACTTAAAAGCCATTGTAATTCAATGAAATAAATAAATATATTTATTTAACCCCTTTGTTGGAGGTTCTTTTTAAATGTTGAAAAAAACTTTTCCTTTCATTTAGAGTTTGTTGTTTACTATTGATAGTGCACTTAGAGATACGGCGCGGACAACAATTTATGTCAATATATAGACTCTGTATGTATGTATTTTTGATAAGCATGAAGCATGTAATTTACTTGAAACAAATAATAGACTTCATGTCACCATCTCCGCCTACACAGGTTCCATAAATCATTATCATCATCGTTATTCTACATGGCTTCAGTTTGTTTTATTTTAAATGATACATATGTAAGTTATTTCTTTCTTTCTATCTTAATTTGGCTTCATACCAAATAATCGTGTGGACTGATAGATGGTGAGTTGAAGTGAAGTGAAGGTTACGAAGGGACTCCAATATTGATTGTTGTCGTAATTTAATTGGTATCAATTTATTTACGCATGAAAAACCAGTTTAGAATGCCAATGTAATGAAGAATGTATTGATTTGATTTGATTTGATTTTATGAAGGAGAACTTTTCCTTATAAAATTTAATGCATTTTATTTCTCTTTGTCCTTTTATTGTATAAAGGCGCCAGCTATCCTCCTTCCGATAATGAAAATGAATCCGCTTGTGTTCGATTCGCATGGACAACAAAATACATATGAAGCAAAACAAGGCGAAGCCTCTGACATCCCTTACGAATGTCAAGGATATAAATTACGTGCACACATAATCACACACACCCAGACATGTACATACATATATATATACACCCACATACATGTTCATGAGTGTATAAAGCATAATGAAAGGCAAGGACAAGGACAACAAACATTCAGGCATCTAGTCATTATCAACACCATCACCACCATCATAGGGAAAAATATTATTGCCTGGGACTTGACTTGATAATAGGAAATGTCTGTCTGTCTGATTGCCTGTCTGTCTGTTGTTTAACCTTAAACTAAACTTAGTACTCACCTCAATATTGCCCATTGTTTGAAAGGCCGTAAAGACGAACATAAAGCCAAAGCCCAGTATAATGACGTTTACAAATTTTGAATCCATTTTGTATTTTATTGTAAAGTTACAAATGCCGCAACAAAAATGGGATATAATTACACGTATGTAACACACGCACACACTCGCACACTCAGTAGACTAACACACACAGTCTTATGTATAAAAGTGCAGTTATTTATCTCAGTTTATTTATTTAGTTTGATTTATTAAATGTTTTATTATTATTATTCCCTTGTTGCTATTGAAGTTTTTATTGTATAAGCACAACGACGACGAGTATTTCCGCAACTTTGTTTGTATTCAATAGACAAGAGATTGGTGGGCGGAGAAGACGCAAGTGTTGTTGACTACGCCTTGTAAAATTGTAATACTAATATGTTAGTATATTTTGGAAAAAATTTTATTTTTCAATTCTCTCTTGTATAATATTTATTTCCATTATATTATCTTTTGTGTATTTTTTATTATAAATGCGCGCGTTAAATTCACTTAAATTTACAACAATGCAATTGCGGAGAAAAATAAATTAAATGAAAAGAGCAAAACAAAAATGCCACTGACTTATTTTGTTGTTATTGTGGTTGTTGGTGTTTGTTTTCTTAATAAACAATGAACGGCATGCAGAGAATATAGTAAGTATATTCAAGAAAGAACACATCCGCCGCGAACAAACACTCAACACGAAATGAATTGAATAACTCAAAGTATCAAAGTATTAAACTAATAAAGCCGAGTGGCGGCGACGCGAAAGAACCCAATTGGAACGAACAAAAATGCATTCATTCACGAGATATACGACACGAAGGTAACGAGATCCGAATGATTCACGAAGAGTTCAAATTCACGAGTCAGACTTTAAGTTGACATAATTATTTCTCACATGAACTCAAACAGCCCCAAGCGGCGGCTTTTGGTCTCTCACGGCTTATTGTGATGTCTAATTTGGGTTTTTTCACTGCGTGAGTATTCACTGATGGGTTGAAAACGTTTTGCCATTTTCTTTTATTTTAATATCATCAAATCTTCTACTTCTTCCTCTTTTTGTTGTTGTTTTCTTAAGAATTTAGTGATGCGAGTTTAACAGAGTCGATACATCGATGTTTTAAATTTATTGCAAACATCGATATTTTTTTCCTACTCTCCCATCACTAAAAACACATTGAAAACTACAAATTCATTTTTAAATAATTAAGATTACTCAATAAATAAAAATATTAATTTTTTAGTCTTTTAATACAAAAACTTGAAATTGATAAAAC
This sequence comes from Amiota communis, assembly GCA_037043315.1. Taxonomy (NCBI): domain Eukaryota; kingdom Metazoa; phylum Arthropoda; class Insecta; order Diptera; family Drosophilidae; genus Amiota; species Amiota communis. The sequence goes on from JBAMAV010000582.1 coordinate 610,034, forward strand.
TCAATTTTAAATTATCAAAACTTTAATCAATGACTAATTTAAGCAATTTAGACTTCGTGAAGAATAAGATGTAACTAGATTTCATATCTTAATGATAATATTATTAATCTTTTTGATGTCTTTCATACTTACAGAGAGAGAGAGAGAAATCATCTCAACAAATCTATATTGCAATTAAAATATAAACTATAATAAATAAACTATACAATTAATTAAAGAAAACCATTAAATGGTAAAATGGTTAAACAAGTGAAACTTATCGATAAGTTGAGCTGTGCAATAATTCACCACACTAGTAGGTATCTCTACCAGACTCCCCAATTGGGTGTGGTGAAATAAAATTAGTTTCTTAAAATTGTTTGATGGGGGGAATCCTGCTGACAGCAACTGTTTTGTGTGTGTCTCGCATTAATATGTGCAAATTATAAAGGAAAATATTTGAAATTCCTAAAAAAAGAAATCTATAAATATTTTAAGGACTGAAAACTGCTGAAGGTTGTTGAAAAAAGTGGAAAACATTTTGAAATCATTAGCAAGAAAAGCGCGCTTTAATTTAATTAGTGCATACCTGTTTTTCAACAAGGTCGTGAGACAAAATCACTCGCCCCCACTCCCATTGCCTTAGAAAAATGAGCAACGCCAACCTGCTGCGTGTTCTTATCAATTGCGCTGAGAAAGCGGCAAATATAGGTAAATTCGTTTAAAAATAACTTCATCATATAATTATAAATCAATCAATGAATCAATTTCTTTCATTCTTCTCACTATAGCAAGGGTTTGTCGATCAAATAATGAATTACTTGCTTTATTGGTACAGGAAAAGTCAGGGACTGAGGCAAATGCTCGTTTTGAACATGATTTTAAAACACTCGCAGATGTTCTCATTCAAGAAACTGTCAAACATGATATTGGCGAATTGGTGAGTTAAGAGATTTATGAAATTGGGTTTAAACAAATACTAAACAATTGTAAATAGTTTCCAGATATGCATGAAAATATATTGGGTGAAGAATCACCTAATTTTACAAATCAATTAGGTGAGAGTATTATTATTGCCGTTGGTGACACGGAAATGAGCACAGCCAGCAGTTTGGCATCGATTTTGAATGGCAATGAAAATGCTGCCAAAGCTTTAGCAGCAGAAGTTCATCGTACTGTTGAGGTTGATGCTGAGGCAACACAATTGGGCTTTATTCCACAATTACCTTCAAGTTTGAATTATTCAAATCTTGGTATATGGATTGATCCTATTGGTAAGAGAAGATACATGCAATCAATTTCAAAAAACGAAAAACTGCCTAATATTTCTTACTTACTTTACATCTTTACTCTTTAGATGCCACAGCTGAATATATTTCAGGTGAAACAATGTTTACGAGTTTCCCTGGCATCACCTCAACAGGCTTAGATTGCGTTACTGTTCTGCTTGGGGTTTATGAACTTGATACTGGCATACCAATAATAGGCGTCATTGCTCAGCCATTTGGCAACAAACATGACGACTGCGTCTATAGTTCCACCATATTTTGGGGTGTTTGCCTGCCTAGTTTACAAGCACACAACTGCGATTTTGAGGCACGTGATGAAAACAGAAATTTGGGCATATTCTCCAGTTCCGAACAAACGGAAATTCTACAATCTTTCCTTGAATTGGGTTATGAATTTGCTTTCTCCGCTGGCGCTGGTCATAAAGCATTAAAAGTCATAACACATGAAGTCGATATATATTTGCTAAGTAAGAATTCCACATTCAAATGGGATACATGTGCTCCACAAGCTATACTTCGGGCGTTGGGTGGCGACATCTATGACTATAAATCGAGTATTGAAGAAAAGAAGGCAATACCATTAAATTATATGACACCATCATCTTCAAGTAAAGAAGATGATGAAAATGAAAGTGATACAGCAGATTGGAAACGTAATAAAGGTGGCCTTATTGCTGTACGTAATCTTACACGTTTGCCGGCAATATTAGAAAAGTTACTTCAATAATCAAATGTTGTAATCCTCCTTTGGCTAAGTGAGTGTGTAATATGTTTAAATGTATGTTGTTGATTGTCGCTTTGTTATTAATCAAATCAATCAAAAGATATGTCTCCTAATAAATGAATAAACTAAGTATTTATTATGTTAATATAATTGTACACAAAATAATTGATTTATTCTTTACTAAATTTATATAAATACATTTATATACATATTTGTATATTTAGCTCAGAGTTAAGAATATGAAACATTTGTTGTTAAGTTAAAATTACAACACACAAAAAAAAAGAGTTTAGTGACGGAACATTTCGACTCGGTTACAACAATACATTCTCTTGACTTCATTTAAACGAGAAGAAAAGAAAAAAATATATTGGAAAAACAGTTATCAAAATAAATAATTAAAAAAGAGATTAGTTTATACACACACAAAAACAAACTATCATCCTATTGTCAAAGTATAACAAATTTACAACAAACAAAAAACAATTAATTATTCATCTCATTTCTAATTAATGTTCGTTCTGCTATGTAATAAGGCACATGCACATAGGTTTGTGTTTAATTCGTCGAAGACATGATTCATTTCATTCGTTGAATGATTGATATATTGGTTGATTGATTGGTGAATTTGATATTTTGGCAATTAAACGGGATTCTTTTTCATTGTCATCTCATGTGATTCACGCAAACGCTTCCTTAGCTCATTGGGGAAACGCTCATAGCACTTTTTGCAAACTGGCTTCTCATCATATTCATAGAATTTCGATTTCTGTGTCATTTTCATATCGCAAACAGAGCAAGCAAAATGATGCACACACCAAGCTTTATTCAAGGCAGTAAAAACTGTAACGGAAATCAAATGTTTTCATTTTGCAATTGAGTTTATCTACAAACAACTTACCATCGCCGGCAATAACCTGATTGCAAACAAAGCATAAATTGCCAAAAAGTTGATGATAATGCGTTTCACAATAGGCCAAGCCACGCTTCTCATAATGGCGATGACCCAAGAAAGGCTTCTCACATTTGGCACAAACAAAATGCTCAACATGCCAATGTTTGCCCAGTGCGGTGACCACACGCTCCTCAATTGGCCGACGACAGGCACCACAAATGGGTATGCCCATTTTATCATGGCAACGCAAGCAATATAATTCATTCATATCATTAGCAGCCAAACCAGGTCGACTTTTGACCTCTCTGGCAGTTGAATCCAATTCGACAGCACATGATGCACAATTGAAATGATAGCCATGATAGACTTCGCCACGGAAACGCAAAGGCTCCTCATCAATAAGGCCACTGTAAAAATATATATAACAATTGTTAAAAAGACATTTTAGCATAGTGACCGACTGATTAACTTACTGACACTTTTGGCAAAAATAACGACCGGTTATCTCTGCCTTAACTTTGGCATTACATTCGTGACATAAGGCGCGATTCTGATTGCGTATGAAGCCACAATCGGCTAACTCCTTGGCACATAGCTGGCAACGGAAGCACTGAGGATGCCAACTAGCTGACATTGCTTTAATAACACGACCAATAACGAATTCACCGCATTTATTGCAACATGGAGCAAAGAGTACATGGAAATCACGTTCGCAATATTTACGTCCTTCGAACTCATAGAAAATGCCATCCTGGAATGGGCGAAAGCATTGTGCACATCTAAAATAAAGTAAAGGTAATATATAATGGTATTTATTTTATTTTTTCAAATTAAAAGGAAACTTACACAAAGCATTGCGTATGCCAAAGTTCACCATTAGAATTGACAATCTTCTCGTTGGGCTCGAAACCATCGGCACAACGGGTACAATGCATTGCACCCAAGGACATATTGACAGCCTGAACTCTGCAAGTTCAAAACAAATTAAATTAGTTTCAAATGTCATATGTAGCTCTTAGATATTAATTGAATTTAGTTATTAAAAATCATTTAAGATACTAAAAGCAGGAACAACAACGTTACATTTGAGCTTTCGAGTACATCATATTGATTTTGATGATGGATGATGTGATTCTATAATATGTTGCTTGCTTGCTTTATAAACTTCCAGTTACAACTAACGAATGCATTGGGCTTATTATTCATTTGAAGTCTCAGATATATTGTATTGTATATAGTGTTTCTTCATTTTATTTACTTTGCTTATCATCAAATTTCTGATTCATAAACTGAACTGAAAAAGCTTTGTATGTCGTCGTTCTTAATAATATTATAGTGCTTGGTCAAGTTTTCGTTAAGAAAATATTTAGATATTGTATATAAATCGGTAAACTTCCTGCCAGAAGAGTCATTTGGATAACTGAAGCGGCTCGAGTAGCACATAAACAATTGGAACTCCAAATAGTGTAAATAAAAAACATATTTAGTGCGACTTATTGTGTCACAATAGACCCAAATCAAGGCAACAGTGACAAGGTGATTAGTTCCTGCCTTACCCTAATCTAGTGCGACTTTGACATATTTTAAAAACAAGTGAATTTTTGAAAAACTCTAGCTAATTCCACATTAATTTTATATCAGGACGCCCTTTTTTCAAAAATGTGAATGAATAATCAAAACTCACATACACACACACATACCCACATTCAAGCATAAACATTAAAGCGACGCAAACATACAACAAACAAAGTTAAAAATAAATTTGAATTTGCTTATGACGTCATCGATGAAGTAAACATCTGCATTTGGAATAGCTTCATTGAGGAAAACAGAATGCGCGCAGAAAATTTTTTAAAACGAAATTTGATTAATGAAATATTAAATAATTAAATGAAAGTAATTTTCTATATTAAACTAATGAAGTAAAGCATGAAAATTGTGTTACATTTAGAATAGAATCGAACTTGAATGATGATGATGGTAACGAGGGAACGAACACCTTGACCAACTTTTAAATGAATGTTCGTCCGTCCGCCTCCCGCACATTTTTGTGGAATTTAGCGGGCTCAAAAATTTTTAATAATTTATTTGCATTATGTATGTTTATTGATTGATTATGATGTAATGTAAATTAACAGAATTTAGTTTTTATGCCATTTAAATAAAATTTCACTTTGCTTACTGCACTGGTGGCATAATGAGTTGAGTTGGTTGAGTTTTTATTGAAAATTTTCACTTGTTACACTCGATTCAGTTGATTGGTGCTTGTGATGCTGTTGTGCACTTGTCAACAATTTCATACGACTGAAATTTATAGACAAAAACAAAATGTAAAGAATAAATAGTAATCTATTTAATAACTTGATCTTGTGGATCCAGTCACAGCCGCCTCTCACCAAATTGGGCAAGCGTTGGCATGCTATACTTTCATAAAATGTCTTTCTATATCATAATTTTATAATTTCAGGTTTTGTACACTTTTGTTAATTCTATTTTTACCTTTTTTTAAATATATAAGGCACTTGTTTATTTAATTCACTTATTTTTTTTTAATTAATCTCAATTCATCTGCTTTGTTGCTGTTTCGTTCGGTCGCATAATCTTTGCGTTTGACAGATTAATTAATCAAGGTGGCAACGCTGTCACATTGTCATTTTGATTCACCTTGCACCTGCGATGGATGAATGGAATGGATGCGCGCGTGAACTGAAACACCCTGTTCTCAAATCTAAATCTCAATTTTTGAAAAATTGAATGAAATTTTTTATTATATCCTTTTATTATTCTGCAAACGAATCCAAGAAACTGCCTCACTTCTGCAACTGCAAATCATCTAATGATTTTCTGATTGTTGGCATGAAGTTCATGTGGTGCATTGGCTATGTTAAAATGGTTAGTTTATAAATGATATTTTTTTGTTGTTGGTTTTTCCTACTTCTGTTTTAAATTTGAAATTTATATATGTATCTATCTATCAATGATTCAGATATGAGTTTTTACTTAAAACTTTTTAGCCACCAAATATGCGCATTTAACGAAAAACAAATTAACAAACCACACACACACACACATTAATACATACCTTTTTATTATCGCTATACATTTTTGGACAAACTGTGCGATTATAAAAACCAAAAATAAACTAAAGCAGATACAGATTATTGAGGGTTCTTAAAATCGCTGCTTGTGTTCGTTTACTTACATTCACATTTTTCACATTTCTCTATGCTTATCAGTATTATTATTATTTCAAGTGCCATAACTTTTCGCTTATCAGTAATAATTGTTAACATCACCTGTTTACACTATAAGCACATACAAACATACATATATATGTATGTATTCATGTATAGCACTAGTAATTCTTTTATACAAATAAATAAATAAATATACAAATTAAAACTGGTTTTTTCTTCATAGTTTGTTGTGTTTTTTTTTTGCTATATAAATAGGCGCCACAAAAGAACAAAAACAAAATAAAGAGAATGTGAAAAAAAACTGCAACTGTTTTTGATTATAATGATGGTGGTGATGATGATGATGATGGGTTATGAGGAGAAGGAGAACCCATGACATTGAAAATACTTGATTAAAGAAAAATCTGTTTTTAATACTTAAAAATTATATTGTAGATAATTTTTTTTTATTTGCAGCTCTTAGCACTTTTTAATTTAAAATTATAATATAGAAATGTTAACAAAATGAAAATAGATTGAATGAGTGAGTGAGTGCATTTTTGCTGTTCCGCGGTGCATATTTGTATATATTTTTCTGTGATCTCTCAGGGTCAATTATATTCATATGTGCGCTCGATGTTCAATAACTTCCTGATTTGTAGTAGTAAATTATTTTGTTTGTTATTTGATTTCATATATTATTTTATTATAAAGTTTATTGTTTTTCTGTCTTTCGATAATTTGTTGTTAGAAGACTGGAAATTTACCGGGTGTGTGACTGTTTCTCCTGACTGTCAGCCTGTCATTCACCCTGACATAATATAAAGTCACTCCACTCACACTCACTCACTCATTCATTTGTTTACAATATTGAAACGATAAAAATACAAAATAATATTATAATAAAGTTAAGTATAGTATATAGTATAAGTATGTATGTATATGATGAGAAGAGAGAATCATTTTTAAAATATTTAATTATAGTTTAATTTTTCGCCTCGCCGTTTTGTTGCTACGTGTTCTTTGTCGCGCGATGGCGACGACGGTGATGGCTGCCTGGCTGACGTCGTGTCTCTTGGTGACCTTGTAGTTGTTTTTCTCGTCGTAAAATACAATAACAGTAAATAATTGTTTATTATTATAAAGAAAAGATATACATATTTTAAATGAAGTGCTTTATAAAAAAACATTCATTCCCTCCTTAAATGCTAATTTCATTTCATTTCGTTTATGTAACAATGCAGTGCAATGTTTTCTAAATGTTTTGACTTCAATTCAACTCCCAAGTCAAAGTCTTTATTAAATCTTGCTAAGATCACCGGATATGTTGAGTGTATGGTAGAGTGAGTGAGTGGGTGTCTGGTCTCTGATTGTGTTGTGTTGTTGTTAGTTGCAGCTGCAACAACAAGATAAACCACATTCATTCATAGACAGACTGGACTCACCACACAGAGAAAAAAAGATAATAAATATTTATTTATGCATTTATTTGATGAAAAGTCTCCTTATGGTATTTATTCTCTATACTCTCGATTGTTGCATATTGGTAAGCAATGTACCCACTCATGGAGATACTGCCATGGAAAATGGCTTACAGCTGCAATTGCTACACACACTCACCAACACTTATGGGCATACAAAACACACAGAGTACGTGAAAATGTGTGGCCACAAAGAAAATTGCGAAAAAAAATGTCTCAAAATGGCTATGAAAATAAAACTAAACCAAATTTTTAACATTTAAACTGGTTGTGCTTGCAGTTTATGTCTTCCGTATAAAATAAAAATGTACAAATATTTCCAAATTTGTGTAATTACACTTCAAAGTAAATTTGTTTACTTGCATTGAATGTTTTTCATACAAAAATTTTCTTTATTTGCATGTCAAATCAATATATTGTATATAATATAAGATCGATCGATTGGTGGCACCTACATATCATAGGTAAAGTCAATGAATAAGCGCAGGAGGGAATGAGCATGGCATTGGGCATTACTTATTGATTGGGGCTGGGCTAGTGTGCTATATTGCAGTAAACTCAATTTACTTGCTCCAGGTATTAAACTCAGTTTTATAAAGAATACAAAATTATGTATTTAGGTACAAAAAACCCCAAGTATGTATAAATATAAATGTTTTTAAAGTGCACGTGAATTTAATCAAAATGCGGTCGACCGGGCTCAACGAGCATTTATACATTATTCAATATTTGCTTTAAGCTAAAATAATAATAAAAATCAACTAAAAACAACAACAAATTGAATGAGTTATAAAAATGCAAGTAACCAGTTTGTGTGGAAACCGGCCGGATATAAGCGGCCTACTCGCTGCTACCTTAGCCGCAGCCTTTGTGGGGGCAGACGTATGGCTAACCAGCCCAGCAGCCCCAACCAGCCAAGCCAATAGATTGAATGACGACGATGACTGCGACCACTTTGAATCATTAAAGAGTGTGTGCGGGGGCGAAGATTCGTTTGCTTGTGCGGTTCATATGACTAAATGAAGAAGAAAAACCGCAACAATTTTCACTTCGACGGCTGGTTGCCATATTTAAAAAGAAAGGCGTCTGACAACAAAAAAGGAAAATAGTGATAAGCAGTTTTTTTTTGCACTCGCCTTCTTTATTAATGTTTAACCTGTTGTTGTAGTCTATCTATCTACCATATACTTATACTAGCAATATTGTTGTACTTTTGTACTATCAACAAACAACAACATTGAAGAAATTAATGCTATGAAAATTGTATTTTACTTGCATAAAAGTAAATAAATTTAAAATAAAAACTATTTATATACACATGTACATATATGTACAATACATTTGTACTTTTACTTAGCGACAACAATTGCTACAATAACAAAATACATAATAACAATAGAAAGACGAACGACCCACCGAACGAACGAATCAACGAACGGCAACAACAAAATTCATCAGAGAGTTGAGTGTGATGTGTGATGAGAGCGAGAGAGAGAGAGTGAATGAATGCATGTCACGCGAGCGAGTGCATAACATTTTGCATCTTTTGCCTACCCTACGCCCTTAGTTAGTGTGTGTGTGCGCGTATGTAGTGTGTTCTGTTCTGTTCTGCTGACGTCATCATGTTTGCTCTTCTTCACCTTCCTGCTACATTTGAGTTCATTTAAAAAAAAAAACTTTTAAATATTTTTTTTTGTGATTATACAATAATCTATATAAATTGTTTACACTAAGCAAATTAACTGATAATGCAAATGGCAGCAAAACAGAAAAATGAAAACCCAACAAAGTGAGATAAATTGCAAAAAGAAAAGCCAACTGTACATTTCTTTCTCTCTTCCAGTGCAATTTAGTTCATTCTCGCAACAAAACCAAAACTCACTCACATCTTATGAAAAAAAGTTGAAGAGAAGAAGTTTGATTACAAAAGTCAACTAAAATAAATACACAGCAATTTTTTTTTATGTGTTTAATTTAACAATTGCGTATATTTTGTTGTATGAATTAATAATAATAATTGTTCAGAATTTTGATAGTTAGCATTTTGGTTTTTAATTATAGGTTTAGGGTTCAATGTTTTAATGGTTTATGAATTGTTTTTCTTATAATAATTTTATACCAAAAATTAACAAAGCATAAAAATTTGTATTATTTTTTTTTTCTTTTTCTTTATAAGTATTTATATAAAAAACATTTTACTTATTTAGTATGTAATATTTATGATGTTTGAATATGCTATTTCATACATGTACATATGTATGTATGTTGTTGGTATATTGTAGAATGTGTAATTAATTAATTAATTACATATTTCGTTAGATAAATGAATTAAAAAACAGAATTTAAAAATAATATATGTTTTTAATTTCCTTAAAAAACACACACAGAGCAAAGTCTTAATACAATTGATTTCGTTATTTAATTTACAATTTTTTTTAATTATTGTTTTACATTTTAATATGTATGTTTATGTATCTATTTAGTTATTTATTTTTTCTTTATGCAAATTTGACACATTCTTATACCTTTCACGATTTATTTATGGGGAGTTTGGGTTTGGTCCAATATTCTTTATTGAGCTTATCCTATTGTGTATCATAAGAGGCTATCTAAATTTTAATATGCCACCCACCAGCAGCCTTTAACATTCGTCTTTAACAATGTATCTCAGGCTATAAGTTATCATCATGTAATTTTAATTTTAAAATAATCTTTTTCTCTCGTGAAAGGCATGAAAAATCTTTGATAAAAATTAAGTCATGTTTGTTAATATACGATATCATTCACACAAATATACTTCAAATGGAATTGTGATTCATCGTCGTGATATGTAGATATGTATGTATGTATGTGTAGGTTTAAAAGATAACACCAAAGACCCTTTAAGGTATAGAATCGGATTGGGCAAAGAGAACGATGGAAATCAGTTTAGAAATGTCAATCAGTCATTCTGTTATTTGTAGCTATGCTAAATAGTTTGTTCCACATACACATTTTAAGTCATAGATTTGCAAACACAGTCCTGTTTATAATTATATTTAGATGTTTCACTGTGGGGCATACATAATCCCCATACAAAAAAAGGTGATTCCTTATAGGAAATTGTTTTTTTCTTTAACAAAATATATGTGTGTGAAGTTCTACAAAAGAAAATTGAATGCAAATAGTATCAATATGGTCAAATTCATTTCTTTTCCAACTAGAGAGAGTCCATTAGTCCATAAAATTACAACATCAGACAATGCTTCAATTGAAATATTAGAACACAATAAAGTTTCCAATTTTCTATATTATATTATCGGTTCAGTTTTTCTGTTTAATGTGCAGCTTTTTCTCAATCTATCTTGCTTACTGATTTGTGTGAAAGATATTTAATCTTCGATAAACAACCGAAGTCAGTCATTGTTTATTTTACTTATTTCTATTTATTTTATGTTTTTATTTCTTTTCTGATTAAATTTTGTTTACGATATATGTATGTATGTTGTATGTGAATCTTATTTCTGTCTTTTACTTGTTTATCGTCAACTTCCCGTTTTCTAACTAAAAAATACAACTTGCAAAAAGGCAACCGGTGCTTCAGAATTTTTTAAATGGCGGCACACTTGTATATGTGTTCTTAAAAACTAATCGATGATTATTAATTCCTACAGTTACTTGAATTATTCATGAATGCATGCGTGTGTGTGTCTGTGTGTATGTCAGCAGTACTTTGCTTTATATATTTAATATACATATGTACATATGCAATATATAATGTATATAAATATATTTTAAGGCAAAAGGCACTATAAACTATAACAATAATAATGATAATTCCTTTAAATTTAAATTCTGTTCACATGCGCCGCATATCAAATCAGAACAGATCGATATTCAACATAAGAGACAAAATAGAGCAACACGGTTGTTTAATAAGTATATTCCTAATTTAATAATAATGATAATAGAAACTAAAACTTACAGATTCTCACTTTGCTTAGCCTAAAAGATGGATGCACTTTATAGTCCTATAGATATATGTGCATCATATCATAATATCATAGCAACCTAACAATTACAAATTATTCATGATAATAAATTAATAAACAAATTAATATGTTATATGTATATAATATATAATAATGTGGACAGTCCTTGGTTTATAATTTGTTGGATTGGTTGGTTGATGTTTGGGTTAGGTTACCTCAATTACTCATTTGTAGACCACCACTGCTACGACTGCCCGTCGAAGAGGATACTGTCAGTCCAAATTGTGAGACTAGTTTATCATAATCTTCTAGTGAGGTTTCAAATTGTTCCAGTTGCCTTGAAAGATCATCAACAGCACAAGACTCTGAACTGCTGGATGAATTGATCATTGCAGCCGCTGCACAAGCATTATTAGTTGTTGAATTGGAACTTGATGTACTTGATGTAGTTTGACAAATTTCATCTTGTATCTCGTTAATACCTCGCAACGGTGGTGCATGATAACATTCGCGATAGAATTTAGCAAGATCATTCATGTGCGACACTGTCGATGCAAATGGAAAGTTTAATTCCTTCAGCAAATTATCTTCGTCTGCTGCCTGTTGTACTGCTGGTAATGTAGAAACTGAACTTTGTCTTATGGGTGCGGGTATAAGTAAACTTTTAATGGGTGAAGTTATAATTCCTGCTGCTGCTGCAGTATCAGTCATCGTGGCTGCTGTTGCTGCCCCATTTGTTTGTGTAGTTGCTTTGCTGCTATCAGTTTTTTCAAAGCTTTTGAATGCTGTCGAGTTGTTGTTGTGATTTAAATTGTTTATATTATTGTTGTTATTGTTGTTTATGATATTATTCAATTGTTGTGGTGGCTGTCCATTGGCGCCGAATACGGGTGAGTCACACATACGATTATTCAATGATTCAATAGAACCACTGCCGGTACTCTCGTGCCTGGCACGTCTTATTAACCATTCAAATGGCGGTGTCTCGGGTAATTTATAATCGTCATCGGTAAATATTTTCAATTTGCCAACATCTGTAAATGCACCCGGACGCATTGGCTTATCAATATCGACTTGTTTATCGGTACCATTCGTGCCTGCACCTCCGACTTTCTTAAAACCAGGCACAAACAGTGTAGGCGTATCCGATGGTCGGAAATGGTCTGATTTCAGCATTATTATGTTGTCTGCATTTCGCGATTGTGCTGTTGTTGGTGTTATGGTCATTTTGGTACGATATGCCACAGACATCACCAGCGAACCCACAATAGTATTAAGCTGTCCGATTTTCACCTGCTTGTGACCCTCACCCAGTGTATGCATCTGAGGGCGGTCAACATAGATGCGATAGTAAATGCTATATGAATCTGGACATTGGCGACGCGATAGCTTATAGGCGGGTGTGGCGCGTGTTAATGAAATCAAAGATTTCAACATTATGCCCATGCGATTGTAGATGGCGTGTGCTGCACGAAGCGTCTGGCTGTCATTTGCATTGTTTGATGTATTGTTGCTATTGCCCACGTTTGTACCAACGCCACTTAGTTTGTCATCCTTTTGTTGTTGTATGCCATTTGCTGATTGCAATAAATCAAGCGACCACACCTCCAACACCATGTGATCACCTTCGACTGTTCTCAGTGAGATTTCGATGCACAAAGGCAGGCGTTGGAGTATACTCTCACCAGGACCAAGAGACAGCGCACGCTTTGTTTCATCATAAACATCTGGATGATCCTGCACCACTATATTGAACCAGTCATTGCCAGCCAAAGGGTTGCATTTCGTTTGAATTTTTTCACCTAGACGCGATTGCACTACAACTTGCGTTGCCTTCATCGCCAGGAATTTAATAAACTTCTCTAGATCCTTCTCAGCCGCGTTTAAACGTTGTGCAGACATATTTTCTCTTATTTCACTTATAATTTTCGTTCTTAGTTATTTTTGTTTGACGATTTATTGTTTTTATCGCTTCTTTTTTTTTAACAATTATGCTCTCTCGTTCAAAGTTCGCTTTGCGTTTGTTGTTTGTCTTTTTTTATGCACTTTTAAGGTTTTTACCTTTGTTCGTTTGGCTTGCTTCCGTAAATTCTTTGGAATTCTTTTTAATATATTCCTACACTTGCAAGCAGTGCACTGTGTTTATAGAATCGTTTTTTTATTTTCATATAATTATAGAATTTATTTAAAACTTCGCGTTATGGGTTTTGCACTCATTTTAATATTCATATCTCCTATTTTATTTTCGCACAAACAATCAACATTCCATCCACTTTTCCATTACTTGCTCGTCCGCCATTTAATAAAACACTGAACAAAAATACACGTCGTTAAATAAAGTTGTTGTTGGGCGTTTCATTATGGCAATGTTGGCAACGTTGTCAATGCCTTTGATTCTGAACATAGCTGCCACCTATCAGAATTTTTTCAACTTCAATGGTAAAAACGCTAACGTAAAAGATAATCATTTATTCAATTCTTATTTAAATTTATTTTAAAGTGGTTTTTTATTTAAACCAATTCATATTGCATACAAATTTTACTTCTTAAAATAGTATGGCAGCACCGTATTGTGCGTTTGTATGCTTTGCGTCACGTACGCACACACGAATGAAACACGAGCAAGGTAGCTAAAGATAATTCATCGTGACACGGAGCAACATATGTATATTTATCTGATTTATATGCTACCGTTAGTACATATGTATATACTTATGTTTTTATGTGTGTCATGGTTTTTCTTTTGGCATAGCTATATGTTTTCGATCAGCTTCGCATAGAACACCTTTTGGTAAATAAGGAAAAATATCAGGTGGCAATGATCGCAACATCCTAATTCTTTCTGCTTGAACCATTGTTTGGCTATAAAGAGACAAAATCAAACAAATAATGGCGCAAATTCTACCTGATAATAATTTTAGGACAACTTACCGCTCTTGTTCGTCTTTGTTCTTCCTGTCGTAGAAATGAATATACTCAGCCATAGCTTCGGCACGTTTACGTCTATTCTCTTCGATCATGTTCATTAAGGCAGAGCCATGATCCTTTCGCTTCTGTTGCAATTCCAAATCATGTTTCCTATTCAAATCTAGTGCAGCTTCTTTCTGAGCAGCAATTTGAGAATTCATGATTTCCTCCTTTTTTAATCTGGTCAACTGTTCATTTCTAGCCAAGACTTGATCACGAAAGTGTTGTAGGTCATGTTTTGTCTGTTCGCGTTTCTTCTGTTCCTGTTCAAGACGTGCACGATATCTTTCATCCTCTTTAGCACGATACTCCAATTGTAGAAGCTCTTGGATGACATGATCTCGTCGTCGTTTTTCATCCTAATAATTTAATGAAATCAACATAAGTATATTAAGACTAATACATGTACTTGTGTGTGTGTATTTATATACCTCCAATGTCTGTAATTGTTTGCTTAATAGTGCATTACGCGTCTGTGACTTTTTAAAATGTTTGAGATTCTCCTCTTTAAGTTGTCGGTTCTTCTCGTCAAGGTGTTTTTGATACTGTAAAATCTTTGCTGTTTCCTCGTCCTCCTGCAATTTCTCCTTTGCCTTACAAGCAGCCTTCATATCAATGAATTCCTTCATCTGAAGGCGTGTTTTCAATGCATTTTCTTCACGTTCTTGTTGCAAAAGCTTCTCCTCAGTATCAATTGCAGCTTGCATTGCATTTTGATGATCTCGCTCAGCTATCAAGTATTGATAATCCTGCAAACGCTTCTTATGAGTATCAACCAATTGATTATGCAAAGATTCGCGTAATGATTTCTTTTTTTCTTGCTCGATCTGTTGACGAATACATTGGTCTTCTAAAGCTTTCAGTCGCTCAGCCTCTACACGCTGACGCTCGATTTCTTTGGCTTTCTCGGCTTTTTCCTTAGTTTGTTTACTAGCTGCTATTTGATCAGCTAATTCTTTGGACACATATGCAATTCTTAATTTTTGTTCCAGTTGACGGAGTTCCTCATTTTCCTCTCGTAATTTTTGTATTCGTTTCTTTTTTAAAAATTCCTTTTGCTTTATATCAATTAGTTCTTTTGGTATATCCATGGTTGTTTTTCTTTCTTTAGAAATCAATTAAAGGAATTCATGAAAACATAAACATATTCCTCCTGGTTGCCCCAAGTAACAAACACAAACATATGTTCAAAGAGAACCGCCAAAATAAATGTGGCTGACAACTGTTTGGAATTAGTGTTTAGTTGGTTTGCAACACTTGAAGTATTTTGCAATATTTTACAGCACTGTTATTATCGTCTTGTTCCACGTGCAAATTGTCTAATTTGTTAGTAATAGGTTTTTGCAAACATTTTAAAAGATTTAAACAATTATGCCGCCAGTTAGAAAGCCAAAAGTAAATCGGCAAAAGGCTCCAATATCAGCTGAGCCAAAAACCGATTCAGATCCAAATCCAAATGTGATTTCCGGCCAGGTAAACAACTGCAGTTGAGTTTACTTGAACCAACATAATCAACTTAAACATAATTATGTATTTCGTAGCTGAAAAAGAAAATCAACAAAAAGAAGCAGCGGCAACCGAAAGAAGAACGCGGCGTTATTCTTGTCAAGCATCTGCCACATGGGTTTTTCGAAGAACAGTTGCGCAAATATTTTCAACAATTTGGTCATGTTACACGCCTGCGACTTGCCCGGTCTGTGCGCACCGGTGGCAGTAGAGGCTTCGCCTTTGTTGAGTTTGAGTATCCAGAGGTGGCAAAAGTCGCTGCCGAAACAATGCACAATTATCTTATGTTCAAGAAAGTGGTTAAAGCCGCTTACATACCGCCTAGCGAACAAAAATTCAATTATTTTAAATCTACAGTGCGAAAGGTGAAAAATAAGGTAATTATCATTATCATCATTAACTATACACACCAAGGGATAACAACTAATTTTTAATGATCTTTGCAAATAGGCTGGCAAACAGATTTTCATCTCAGCAAAGACTGCTTCGATTCATCGGCGTGTTAAAGAGCAGAACGAGTGGACAGATGAAGTCTATCAAAAGCGCATAGATGGTAGCCTCAAAAAACTTAAGCGACTGCAAAAGAAGTACGCTCATCTTGATTTCGATTTCTCCAATGTCTTACTTGGTGGATCATCCAATCCGGTCAAAAGTAGTGATAATAAAAAAAAACCAACCACAAAGGAAATCACAAATAAACGCAAGGCAGAGAAAGTAAGTACCACGGCGGGTACTGATAATACAAAACAGAAGAAATCAAAGAAAGATATTAACATAGAGGATTTGCTTGGTGATACAATCAATGATGATGATTCCGATGAAGATGAAAATTATAGTGCACCAGAATATAGTGATGGGGACACTGATAATGATTCGTACATTTCCGATCAAAATGCATCTGATGATGATGACGATTTGGAAGATGAAGATGATGATAGTGAAGAAGAAGAGAAAGTTATTGTTAAACCTTTTATGCCAAAAACAACCAAACTCACTGACGTAGATCGTTTTGAACAATTAATTAAAAGAAAACCCCATACAGGCGGCATACAAAAGCAAAATAAGAAATCCACACATAAGATCCCTGCACCAACGGCTGCAGCCGCCAAGTCCTTAAAATTAGCCGCCGCTAAAGAATTGGCGAAGCCATTTTCACAACAACAACTTAAATTTGGAAAGTCAAATACCACAAAAAAGGGCAAAAAGTCCAAGAAATAGTTTATATTAATTAAAATTGTCTATTATCATTTAAATAAATAGTTTATTAAATTTATACATATATGAAAAATTAAATAAAAAAAAGGCCCAATAATTTGTAATGAAATTTGTGGATTTGCAATTTTTTAAAAATTTTTTTTAACAGGGTGACTATGCATAATTTGTAACGCCTAAATGCGGTTACTCAATCTCCATTTTTTTTTAGAATTTGACGGTAATCTTTACCTTTTTTGCTTTCTACAATTGTGACATTTGCAAACCAATCGTCAACCGGTCAAGAACTTGTGAAAAAAAAAGTGAAAAATTTGGGTGAATAAAAAAAAATTATTGAAAAGGTAAAGAAAATTATTATAATTATACATCATAATATTTTATTTATTTATTTAATAAGATTTAATATAATATTTAATACTAAAATTAATACTAATTTAAACGAGTAACTAGCTGCTACGCAATATGATAATATATACAATACTAGCGTTCCCGGCGTGCTTTGCGACTCCTCCTGCGTAATGTTAATATGTGATATTGGACTGCCGATGAGCAAAGCTTCGTAATAAGGCTGGTACCGGCAAAATTAGCCGAGGTCTTGGTTTCAGGCCATGTAGCTTTTTCATGATCGTAGCTGCAAACTTGGAAACCCCATTCCACTTCGACGGACGTTCCAGCATGTGACCAACTAGGTTCGCGACAGTAGGCTCTTCTCCTAGGGCATCTCTCAATTCTTTTATAATCGAATATAACGTGCTCGGCATCTTCCTCAAACTGGTTGCCGGAGTTCATACACCATGGGACGTCTTCGTAATCCCACAGTAGTTTTCCGACTATTGAGTAGCGCTTCCGTCTTATTTACCGCTAGGCTACCACAATATTTACACCATCGGTGATTTTTTCTCTTGCATGAGTGAAATGCGTAGTGTAAAAAAATTATTTGATATTTTTGACAAAGACAGATTTTAAAATATGTCCCTAAGCTTTATATTCAACTGCTGTTAAAAAAAAACCATGGATAAATACATATACATATGTACCAACTTTCATGGTGATCGATAAACGGTGTTGGAGTCCATCGCCTTCAAACTAATTTTCTCTATCATTTATATATACATATAAAGATTATAGACATCTTTTAAAACGATGATTTCTAATAATAAAATTATTATTTTTCTTTAGCATGGCGCAAACTAACCCCCAACTGAAAGATAAGAGAAAGCAAATTCATGATGAAAAATTGGCATTGGCTAAAGATATTGTACAACTTCAACAGCACATCGGCAAATTTCTTACAACCATGCCAATAAACGCAACCTCTGCTCGTTATTTAGATATGGTATACATGCAACATCCATTCTTCACGGTTAAAAAGAAACCAGAAAAAAATGTATCCACAACTAAAGACGCTGAACAAAAGAATGTTAAAAAATGTACTGCTCGTAAGTCTAATAAGAGAAAACTGAAAGTTACATTCGCAGTGCTAGAGGGGGAATCTAATCAGGCCTCAGCAGTGGTTGAAACTAATCAAGCCTCCGCAGTCGTGGAAACTAATCAAGCCTCAGCAGTGTTTGAAACTAATCAAGCCTCAGCAGTGGTGGGAATTAATCAAGCAAATCCGCAAGTATATCATGTTCCGAAGATTACAGGTGGGAAGCGTTTTGCCATTGGATCAAAAAAGATAGATCCAGTTTCAAAAAAAGTACCCAGAGAACCAAAGGTTAGAAAACCAAAAGTATCAAAAAAATCCAAGAAAAATCTTGCTGAATCCAATCAACCGGAACATTGTAGATCTACTCGATCCAAAACAAAAAAAGGAGACACTATTTCCGATATAACCACCCTAATGCTGCCATCTACATCAAGCGGAGTAATCCATGTAGATCAAATGTATAGTGTAGGTTCACTGGATAAACAGCACCTTGATTCCGCAGGAGATAAGGGAGTAGGTGGTGCCGATTCGAAAGCCCTTAAATTCACTTTACCACGAGAATATAAAAAGCGTAAATATACTCGAAAAGGAAAAAAAGAGGCTGCTCCGCCAGATTTATCTACAACTACGAATGTAGATTTAGAAATAAGAGATATTGTTGCACCTTCTTCAATGGTTGAAAAACAAATGGAATTCACAACTGGATCGATTGGGACAAGTGCTGCTCTTTTAATAGTTAACAAATCCCCATTGCCACAAGAAAATGAAAAAGAGAAACATAATCAATCAAAAGAGATAACTGAAGTCGGAACATTCGAATTATTCCAAGCGGGTGAATCAATATCCGTAGATGCAGATCTTCCACAGGAAGATAATATACGTAAACACCCTAAATGTAAAGGGAAAATTGAAGTTAGTACATTTGATATATTTAGACCCACAAAAAGTACTGGCGAAACAATATCCTTAGATCATAACATTACAGGAGTGAAGGAACCAACTGAGGCAGTATTGATAGATCATACACTGCAGCATGAGGATAAAATAAGTAAACACACTCAATTTAAAGACAAAATTGAAAGCGCAAAGTTCGATTCAGTCGGAGCCACAAAAGATAACAGCGGATTAATAAACATTGATACAAAAACAATTAGTATGAATACATTAATGGTTGAAAACCAGATGGAGTCCACCTCTGAAACTATGTGGACAAGTGGGGACATTTTCATAGATCATGTATTTACACTGCAGCAAGAAGATACAATACGCAAACATACTCAATCTGAAAATTTCGATTCAGTCGGAACCACAAATGGCAAATCAACACCAATGCAGTTGGAGTCGACCGTTGGACAGAAGGGGACAAGTGGAGCCTTATGGATGGACCACGAATCCTCACAACCACAAGAAGATAAAATACGCAATTACACTCAATCAAATGAGAAAACTGAAGTCGCAACTTTCGATTCATTTAAACCTACAACAGATACCGGTGAATCAATATCTATAGAAGCAATTAGAGAATGTAAGATAACATCAAAGGTTGAAAAGCAAATGGAATCCACTTTACTACCATCAGAAGATAAAATACCAAAGGATATTCAATCAAAAAAGAAAAACGAAGCAACTACTGATATGGGCAGATCTATTCCAATTCAGGTGGAATCCACTATTGGATCGAAGGGATTTATTTTGATAGATCCAAAAGCTACACTATCACAAGAAGATAAAATACATAAACCTACTAAATCTAAGGAGAAAATTGAAAGCGTAAAGTCCGATTTAGTCAGAGCTACAAATGATACTGGCAAATCAATGCCAATACAGGTGGAATCCACCGTTGGACAGCAGGGGATAAGCAGAACTATATTGACAAGTCATGTTTCCAGACCACCACAAGATGATCAGAAACGTAAACATCCTCAATCAAAAGGTAAAACTGATGCCACTTCATTCGATATGGTAAAAGCTTCTAATGATACTGGCAAATTAATGCCAATGCAGGTGTATTCCACCATTGGTCTGAAGGTTACAAGTGGATCCATATTGATTGAACCCCAATCCAGACCACCACAAGAAGATCAGAAACGTAAACATCCTCAATCAAAAGATAAAACTGAAATCACTACATTGAAAGCCTCGAATGATTCTGGCAAATCTATGCAAATGCCGGTGGCATCTTCTTCTGGATCGAAACGTACAAATGCGTCCATTTTGATAAATCAATTCACACTTTCAAAAGAAGATAAAAAACGTAAATATATTCAGTCAATGGATAAAAATGAGTCGTCAATATCTGATTCATACAATGAACCAAAAGCTAAAAAACCCTCATATGTTCAAAATATCCAACATCAATCGAATCTATTTTTGGCAGACCAAAGTGAAACGCAACCATATAACAAACAAGGTGTATACATTCCATCCAAAGCAAGAAATGATGTCGCCCCTTTGAAAATTCCCATTACACCGAATGCTACCAGTTGGTATAGAAATTATGATGGTCAACAAGTATCTGAATATAGTAATTCTATTAGATTTAGATCTCAACCAAAGGTCGCAAAAGAAATTTCATTTGACGATATTGCTAAAGGTGTTGTTGGTGGTGGTGAAGCACAAAAAAGATCCAATGCCATGAAAACAAAGCCAAGAAATGATGAACATACTTTTAAATCCAACGGACCAATCAATGAACCATCATTTGGAAATCGACAATACTTTGGCAAAGCGCAATCTAGCAACGAAGATTGCTTTAAGTTTGAACAAAATAAAACTGCTGCATCAGTGCCAGTAAATTTAAGATCTAGTAAGCCCGAAATAAAGCAGAGCAGCAGTGATTCTGATGACACTATTGGTTGTGTATATCAACCTGGTCCACCAAGGATCTTTACTGCAGACGAAAGAAGATATTTGAGGCAATTTCTCTATTCATGTCCAAAATCTATTAAGAAAACTATAATGGATAGGATAAATAAACTAGAGTCCAAGGTTTACACTTATCCCTTTAACATTGATGCATTACAATCATCAACATTATTATATATATTGAATGCTGCATATGCATATATCGAACTTAATTTCGATCCCAAAGATATACACTTCGATGATGACAGTGTATAAAATCTCATATGTTCCGAGGTAAAACTATACCAATTAATGAGATATATAAAATAAAAACAATTTATTGCCATCTTTACTCATCATCAACTCCTGTTATTTGACATCCTCTTGTGCACAAAATAATAATCTATTCAGGAATTTTGAAAAATTTGTATTAATCTTATTTGAATTTATCTCATATTGAATAAAATATAGATTATTAAAACATCCACATAATATTTGTTTACATTTATTGGGTTGTACAATAGATTCCATTATTTTAAATTGCTTAAAGCAGAAGGTTTTGGTTAAAACTATCTAGAGAACATCCATTTAGACAGAGGTAGTTGCCACAGCAAAATCGTAACTGCGTGGAATAAAAAATGCTCAATGAATGGCTTCAAATAGATTTGGAATCTCAAGCTTCAAAGCATACTGACGATTAGAGTCTGTTAATTGAACATTTTGGAAACATTTTGGAAACTGGAATAGTGAAGAACCACCGGGAATACACGTGCTTATTCCAAATATCGTTGAGTGCCTCCTGTGATGTACGGCTCAAATAAGTTCAATTCGCAGTCGGCATCAGACCCATACTGTAGTTATTGTTTAGATGCCCTGAAAGATCAGGAGCACCTAGTTCATGAGTGTCCTCGAATGGAAGTAACACGACAAAGTATGTATGTATGCACGCCTTGGATCTCACTGCAGTTTACACGAGATAGAAATTGCCAACATAGTGATTTTGGGTATAATCCTACCTAACGATGGAATGCTTTGGTGATTCTGTAGAATATAACGGAAATTGAGGGAATCAAATTGTATCATACAATAAATACATACGATAATAAAAAGTTAAGTACTTATCTCTGCGTGTGTGTGTGTTTGTTAATAAAAAAGTTTTTAGTAAAAACTCATATCTGAATCATTCATAATTATTTCAAATTTAAAACACAAGTAGGAAAAACCTACAACAAACTATAACTAACCCTTTCTACCTAGCCAATGCACCACATGAAGTAGAGCCAACAATCAGAAAATCATTAGAAGATTTGCAGTTGCAGAAGTGGTGCAGTAAACTGGACTCATTCGCAAAATAATAAAAGTTTCCTTTAACAACAAAGCAACGCCCTTTTTGGTTATCTTCTTCTTGAATGGCATCTTGTAGCGAGTTTTCTTCTTCTCTGAATTTGAATTTAGAATTTGCCCATTACAGGTGCTGCCAACTAGCTCAAATTTTTCGAGGGCACGCCGCCACTGTTGCCAACTAGCTAAATTTTTCGAGGGTACACGCTACTTTTGACAAAGAATAGTCTGCATAGAATATTGTAATTTTGTAATAATTTTATTAGAATTAACGTGCAGCAATAAATACAAACATATTTGTTGAGATGAGTCGCACTCCTGTGGACAAATGGGAAAAGCGAGAGCAATTATGTTTAGCTTCTGCCGTTTCCTGCAGTGGCGAACAAAACTGGATCACAGTAAGTCACGCCATGAAAACACTTTGTAAACAAGAGTCGCGACCGGCAGATTGGTATTCGCAAAAGAATTGTGCATTGCAATTTGCATATCTTCTTGAATCGGTTGAGGTCACCAAGCGAAAGAAACGTGATGGTGGTACTGGCAGCGGCGGCGGCACCTCATCGCCGATTGTAGTAGAACCACCCACTGAGTTGTTGCTGAAACGTCTAACCGAGGAACATATGCAAGATGTTAAAGAACAAATGGAACGCGATAGGGAAGAGTATGCGCGACTTTATCATGATATCAAAGTATTGGAATCGGGACAGTTGAATCGTGAAGAACTAATGGAAATGTGGCGACAAATGGACAAAGAAGATGAGACTAAACGTATTGAGGAAATGAAATTGGAAAATCGCATGCGAGAACGTGAGAAACGCAAACAAGAAATGATAAGTAATTGGCGTAGTTCACCAGCTAAACGGACTAATTCTAATTCCGATACAACTGCTGTGGACATGGATGTGGAAGAAATTCTAACTGATGCAATAT
The DNA here is from genome assembly GCA_037043315.1 of Amiota communis. Classification (NCBI taxonomy): domain Eukaryota; kingdom Metazoa; phylum Arthropoda; class Insecta; order Diptera; family Drosophilidae; genus Amiota; species Amiota communis. Next base: position 633,778 of record JBAMAV010000582.1, read on the forward strand.
CAGCATTACCACAACAACAGCAGCAGCAGCAACAACAACAGCCGGCTACTTCACCTCTGCTATCATCTTTATTAAAAACTCCTAATGCTGTTGGTAGTGGTTCTACAAGCAGCATTAATAGCTCGACAACTACAAGTACACCTAGTAATAACATGGCTCGGACTTCAGCTCCCACTATAACTACATTGCTAACGAGTGGAAATATTCCCAAGAACCCGGCAATCACCATTAAAAGTAATGTGCCAGCGAGTGAAATAGCATTTTATACCCGCCCCATTAGTGGTCCACCAGTACAGACAGATGCCCCATCACCAACAATTACTAATACCGGCAAAAGTCCTTCACAATCGGCACCCACACTCTCCATGCTCCTGGAGAAGAATAAAATTGCTGGTGCTGGTAGCACTGCAAATACACAAAATGTTGCACAACAGCCGACAGAAATCAATCAACAGGTGTCATCAAAAACCTCTAAAACTGATGCAAGCGGAACTGGTGAAATGACCGTGCCCATGGAGATCGAGGAGAAGTCAAGCTCAGAAGCTGCTGGTGCTGTTACAAAGAAATCAGCAACAACAACAAGCGGCGCCACTGAAGTCAACGATGACAATGATCCCAATGAAGAACAACAGCTTTTGGAAGTCTTTAAGAATATAGGAAATATGGATGATATCGAAATTGATATGGCTGGGGTTATTGATGATGAAGAGGTAGACTTCCTCGAAGATGTTGATGCATCATCGCCCAATGACGAGGTAAAAGAAGTCATAGATTTTGAGGACAAACTTGACGAATTAAAACGGAATCAGGAATCATTGGTGGTGGCATCAGAAAAAGCGACGACGCCTGCAAAGATTGTTGACATTAAAACGAAGAAAGATGATGTGGAAAATCCAAAAGGAAATGAAAAATCTGAAGTGAAAACAGAGATTATAGTTGGTTCTAGTGATGAATCAAATGATAATATACCGCTAGCAGAGGTAGCCTCTCTTGAGAGCAAAGAGCGCAGTCAAAGTGCAACGGATTCTACAAAGGATGAAAAGGCAATAGAGGCAGAAGGCGCAAAAGACGGAGAAACTTTGGAAAAGGAAGAAGGAACTAATATTGATAGTAAAAAAATTGAGGAATTAATCAAAATGAATGAAAATGATGAAAAAGAATCATCCACAACTTCCACTCCAACAGCAAACAAAGAACAAATCAGTGATGCAGTTGATTTGCAACAAGATACTGAAGTGGATAATAAAAATTCTAAGCCAAAGTTACCAACCGAAAGCGACAGTTCTGATGTTATCCTCATACAAACAGATGATGATGAAAGTGTTTTTGAAAAGCCACTAACATCATCCTCGAAAGCAGAAAATGTTGAAGCAGATTCCTCCCCTAAGGAAGTAGATATTAAACAATCTGAGGATCATGAGGATCAAGTCAAATCCAAATCTAAGGCTGATTTAGAGAAAGGTAAGTTACATAAATTGGAAAAATTATCATCATAAACTGAAGAAAGTTAAGGCAATTGTGGTTTCGAATAACCAACCATTCCGCCGTACCTGTTCCATTTTTGTGTCTTATTGTGCTTAACATCCACCGCTCGGCTCTTGAATAACAGTTCATTTAGGATACTAGATTAGATAAAGGAGAAAGGTAGGAGCTAGTTACCTCATCACAGCGGCCCCAAACTCATCTAAGATGGTGCTATGTCAAAATTTCCTTCGGAGATGAGCCTATAATATCTGTTACAAATTAAAGTGTGACATTCTAAGATGTTGCTCTCATAGCAAACGCTGCTAGTGTTGCCTTCTCTTCTATTGACTATCATTAAGTAGGACTTCCTAAGAAATTGGTTGTTCTTATTGAAAGCAATCCTATTCTCCTCCTTTTATTACATATTATAACAAAGCAAATCTCTGGCATTCAAAACAACATTGCCAGAGAACAAGGTTACCCCTAGCAAATCTTAACAAATCAATTAATATAAATTTTCATTTTCAGTTACAGAATCTTCTGATAATTGTGTAAATATCGAAATAAAGCCAATTGATGCTGAAAAAGTTGATGAAGATTTACCTGTTGATAGTATCACAAATGCAGAAGAATCAAATCAACCCACAATTATTACAATACCCGACACCGATGAAGATTCTTCCATGACTGATGCTAGTAAAGAGGAAGCGGGAAGTAATAAATCAACAACAGCAACAACAACAACAAAGAATTCAGAAAGAAATAACAAATCAATTGGAGTAGAGGATTCTGTGAAACCAGAAACTGACAACACTGTAACGACAGCGACAGCAACAACAACAACAAACACATCTACAAATACAAATCCATCTGTAACTATAACTTTAGCTTCCATGACACCAGCACGACCACCCATGTTGCGTAAACTAGCAGAGCGTTCAGAAAGTCCAATGATTGAAGATGAGGCAACAACAACCATTGATCATTCAACAAAATCAAATTCACGACGACGTTATTCGTCGACTCCTGTAATTGATAGTATACCCAATTCACCAGCATCCAGTGAATACACTGAAAACGATCGTCGTGAGACTCGTGGTGCATCAAAGAAAATATTTCTTAGTATATACAACAATCTCCATGATAGTAAAAATGCAACAATATTTCGTCGTGCTTTCCAAGATGAGCACTCCAAACATGCTGATCTTTGTTCCAGACCAATGGATTTGCCAACAATAAAACGTAACATAGACTCTGGTATCATACGTAATGTGGTGGATTTGCAACATGATATGTTGCTTATGTGTCAGAATGTCCTCATGATTTATCGTCCACAAAGTGCCCAGCATAAATCTGCACTGGCATTTCTGCAGGACTGCCACGGCATCAAGGAATTTTCGACAGCCTACCATGAGAGTAAATTACTAAATAGCTCGCTTAATACAAGTTCATCAAAATCACGCAGTGGTTCGCGTAAGAGTCAAAGACACATTTAACTTTATTATAACCATATATCTTATCTCATCTAGTATTTCGTCATCATAAAATTTAATTTAAATTAAACATACACACAATAATCTTATATCAAGTGAAATATATTAGATTTTGTAATTGTCGGACACGCGACGAGCGACATACTGCACGCCTTAATGGGCAATGATACCGACGAAGGCATCGCGATAAACGTAAATCACATTGGCATAGACGTGCCGCACAAGAATCCGGGCCACCCCATTCGCCATGATCAATGGCACACAATGGTTTGCCACGATAACATTTCCAAATGTATGGCACAAAGTATTCGGAATATGAGATGCAATTGCTGTATTCATAGCATTTGTCGTGTACTTTGCAGCAATGATCGATGCCATCGGCTGCCACACCATGTCCACCAATTCCACAATAACAACCGTAGCCTTTATATATCAAGGGATCACAACCGGATGAGCATTTTATCATGGAATACAAATTAACAACATCACGTTTCGAGCGTTGTTTCCGATTGTCTGCTGCTACTTGTGTTGCATTGCTGTAATTTTATAAATTTGGATTAACAAAAGTTAAGAAGAGTTTAAATGGATAGTTACTTTTGTTGCCACTCCACTGAATAGCCAAAGGGATCATTAACACGGGCTATATACACATTCTGATTATCAAACATGGGTTCAGTCATTTGTTCAGCTTTTAGAACATCTTCTTTTATTACTTTTACATCTTTGACGCGTCCATTAAAGTAGCCATGCTGAAGGTCTAATAAAATCTCTTGATGGGGATATTCCTCATATGAATCAGTTCTATAAACATCTCTTAAGAGAAATTCAAAACACTTTAGATTGAAACTTTTACATATATAAAATTTACTTACTTATGACTTTGTTCCAATACACGTATAGGCGGCGTTAGTTCACCCATCCAACCATTAAGGCCCAAACGATTCCAATCAATCATATCATCAGTTGTTTTTATATTATAATCACCATTGAATTGGTTGCCACACCTTGAGCTTATGTTAGGAAAGATGGGTTCAACAAAATCACTCCTTTGCATAGTCAACATTTCGTAACCACCACCCAATTTTTCCTCATTGGGCATTTTAAAAAGGAAAGTCAAGTTCGGACTCGCCATGGTCTGTCCATACATTTCCTCTATCATATAATCCAAAAATTGATTGTCTTCGTGTTTCATAACATTTTTGAATGCATTTCGTAGATCATTTAATATTATTTTCTGATCTGTTGTTGTCAGCTCAGTCAATAGACATTTTGGCCATTCAATAAGAAGGAAAAGAATCCAAAAATTGTTAGAGTAAACAAGATCCATTAATGTAACGAAATACTATTGTATATTGTTTGTATTAAACAAGAAAACGACTTTTGGCAAACGAAGTCACTGTACAATTGAAGTTGTAAGATGAAGTTTGCCTTTCAACTAAAAAAGCTAAAGCTACTAAATGAGCAAAGTGAAGCGTAACACCACCACCACCACATATTGGATTGGATAAACTTTTTATTAACAAATGGAGCAACAACTACAATTTGGACAATAGCAGAAACAACAACAATAGCAACAAAATACCTTCAATCTCAATTAGCAGCCGCTTTGCACGAAATGGAAATGAAGTCAGTGCTGAGTGAGGTGGTGAGTAGAAAAAGCTCACATACTTAGTTGATGGGTCAGTAAACCATATTTTATTGTCTATAGTATGTTAAGTACATAAGTATAAGATTAGCAAACCATAAGCATATATGCAGACTTTTCCGGTGAAGGTCAAAATAGTATAAAACAATTCAGGGTTAAGTTTTACTAAGTACATTTATTATTTGTTATCATCCATTATTGCTGCTTCAACTGACAAAAGAAATATGTATTGTACTCGTATGTGTATTACTTATTGTTGCATTTCAAGAGCTCAACAACATGTTTTATGCAAGCTTCGTTTCGGTTTGTTATGTCAGTTTTGTGGAAAATTGTTTTGAAAACATGTTGTTTAAAATTATGGGCAGTTTGAAATTGTTTTGACCTGGACATATGCCATGCAATTTTGGTGGCACAATTCTCTACAATGCTGTGAAACCAAATTGTTGCGAAATACCATATAGTATCAATGCATTTTGGTATGTAAGTACAAAAGTATACATCACAAAGACCTCGTCATGACATTCCTTCAAGTGAGGGAAAACATAGTAAGGTGACGAGAAACTATTTAGAATGTATAGCCATGCAAATGAACTAACTAGCTACAAACTTTCTCAACAGGAATGTAACTGTCAGGCGGTTTCAGAAGGTTTTACTTCCTTGTCTTACTAAACTAAACACCCTACTCTGGGATGAGTTCTTTCATCCATGGAAGTACATATTACGATCAATTTTGGTGATAATATCTCAGCCAATGCATTTGTCGCCCTTAATATTATATATTGGACAGAAGATTCTGTTGAGAGAGTAAATTTCATATTATTGTATTTAGAAATAATGCTCAAGTATATAAAAGTGGCTCATAACTTCATCAACAAACTACCCATACGCCATATATAGAAAACTTTATTCGTGCGAATCATTTTTGAGCACAATTATTAGCATTATTAAGAAAAAATCAGGAAGTGGAAAAATTACCGAACCCCCACTATGTCAGAGCAGGTGCATACATGTAGTTAACTATCTGTAGATAGTTATTGATTATTATCAAATTGAAATATTTTTTAATTAATTTAAGTTTGAAAGCACATAACTGATATGTATTTAAAATGGAGAACCAGCAATCGAATTTACTGTTGAGCTTAGCGATGTGAGTTGGGGGATAATTTTGCTATCATCGGTACGATAACAACTCAATGATGTTGTGAAAAAGCTTCCCTCTGAAGAAAACAGTCATATTTTCCCAGCTAATTACAAAAACTTTTATGAAATATTTAAATTTATTTATTCAATAATAAATAACAGTAATAAGTAATTAGAATCCATGGCAATTCAATTCGCATTAGACCGATAAACAGTGCAAAAATCGTTGTGCTCATCACTAAAGCGCGGGAGAAGCAACAAGCAAAAACATTTTGGCACGTGTGGTCGACGGTGTTTTAAGAAGAATTCAATAAATTTAAATTATTTAATTTGTTGTTGACTGAGTGAAAAGCTCCATACTCCATTGATTTGCACCACTTTGCCAGCAATTGGAAAATTGCAAACTTGAAAGCACACAAAGCACAAATATGTTCTACTTAATTGGTCTCGGTTTGGGTGATATCAAGGATATTACAGTGAAAGGCCTTGAAATTGTAAAGCAATGCAGTCGTGTGTACCTGGAAATGTATACATCCATATTGGGTAGTCCAAAAGAGGAGTTGGTACGTAGAAATTTTTCATTTGTAACATAAAAAAAAGAGAAAAACAAGAAATGCTAATTCCAATTGGTATAGGAAGCTTTTTATGGCCGTCCCATTCTTCTAGCTGACCGTGACCTTGTAGAACAAAGTGCTGATGAAATACTCGCCGGTGCAGCTGAGGAAGATGTAGCTTTGCTTGTTGTAGGTGACCCTTTTGGCGCTACAACACATACAGATTTTGTTTTGCGCGCGAAGCAAAAAAATATTCCATTCAAGGTCATCCACAATGCATCAATAATGAACGCCATCGGATGCTGCGGTTTGCAGTTATACAAATTTGGTGAAACTGTTTCCATACCCTATTGGGATGAGACATGGAAACCAGATAGTTTTTATGATAAAATCAAATTGAATCGCCTGCACAATATGCATACTCTGTGTTTGCTGGACATTAAAGTCAAGGAACCAACACCAGAGTCATTAATGCGTAATCGCAAAGAGTATATGCCACCACGTTTCATGAGTGTTGCCGAGGCAGCACAACAATTACTGGTCATTGTTGAGAAGAAGGACGCGCTGGAACGCAATACCATTCTCAATGAGCAGTCACTCTGTGTTGGCATGGCTCGTGTGGGCCAGGAATCACAACAAATTGTCGTTTGTACATTGCGCGACATGAGTCGAACCGATCTCGGTGGGCCGCTGCACTCACTTATTATACCCGCCAAGGAAATGCATCCATTGGAAGTGGAATTCTTACAGCAGTTTTCCGCTACCATTAAATTGGATGATTACAATCATTAAACCAATCCTGTAAAGTAAATTGAAATCATCATGTGTAATACCAAATAGTGGAGTTATAAAATAATAAAAAAATCTAGAAATTGTTAATTGTGAAATCGATAAATATGCTCGTTTTTTGTTTTAAAAATTTATTTTAAATTTTGTGTTTTTAACGAAGTGTAAGCCGGCTCTAGCACACACTCACTCCTACCCCGACATTCACTATCTACTACATATTTAGTAATATAGACCACGCATTCTTCGCGAAGACCCCTGACGATCATAGAGTACATTAAACTTATTGACGAATTGATTCATGTCATTGCAGCCCTTGGTCAAGACACCCATATAGCTTATCAGTCCAACGTCGTTGCATTGTGTATAGAATTCCTCTTGAAAGCCGGAACCTTGCATCACAGGCAGCCGGTGGCTAAGTGCATAAGCCTCACGTAGAATTTCTTGGTTTGCTGGCAATTTTCCCGCCTCCACATCTTTTATATACTTGAGGACAACTTTTATGCGTGTACTTAACATTTTAATGGCGCTATCCTGGGCGACAAGATGCTCAGCCACAACACTTTTCTCGCCTGCCTCATTTGTTGTCATACGGGCCACATGGTCCACGCCAATGCGTTCGGCTTCCTCTGTAGCGAGTGTGTAGGTGAGTGGGACAAAGAGCATAGTCGCCTCGCCACCATCAACATCAATAACGGATTCAAAGAGCTTCACTGGTAAATGATCTACATTGCGCGACATGGGATTCAGTTGCAGCATTATTGGACACTCGTTGATTTCGGCTATTTGTTTTTGGATTTTTATGTCGGATGCTGTGGGAGCCTCGCCAGTAGTATACCAACCAATAAAATCAAGATCGCTAAAAACCTACAATCACCAGAACAAGGAGAAAATTACCATAATGTAGCCAGTAGCATACGAGTTGGAGTCCACCCACCCACCTGTTTATATTGCTGTTCCTTTGTGTTATAGTACTCGCTATTGATGATAACTTGCTCGGCAACCACATCCGTTTTCAATTCAAAGGAATTCATTACCTCAATGTTGCGCCCCTTTTGCTTGCCAATGAGGGCACCATAAACTTGCTTGGCTTCTCCGGCTTGAGCGCGAGCCCTTGTCCAGTGTTCCGATATATTCATCACAACCAATGGATGCAATGAAATAGTCACTGAGGGAACCGCACAAGAAGCAGCCATTATATTGCTCTTTGGTTTAGCAGCCATATTCGATGTGCATGGCTTGACGGTGACATCAACATCGACATCCATCTGCTCCATTTTGATCTGATTTAATGCAAAATTTTTATATTAATATTTAATATTTCTATTTTAAATAAAGAACTGAACTTCTTCTTCAATCTTCCAATCTATGAAGAAAGATTGCAAAAATGTCAGTCAGTGTTGTAAAGTGAGCCAAAGAACAAACAAAAACTAAACAGTGTTAAAAGGTCGCCATCAATTGCAAATACCTACTAGGAAATGAGAAGAGGGGAAAAATATACAACGAAGTGTTCGGATATGGAGTCCAAAATATTTCCTCAAATTAATATAACGATTTTTTAATTTTTAAAATATATTAATTATGGATATGTCATATAATAAATTTTATTTGTTTTAAATTAAAGTGTGTTCCAACAGGGCCCCCTCCCATTGGATTCAATTAATGAACACAAACAATCTTTCACTTCCCACTCATTCATATCATTTCGTTTTTAAACTCACAATCGCTTGGACGTGTGCGTGAAACATTCAACTGAAGTGAACCCCAGCACACAGTCAGTCGCAGTCACAGCCATAATAATCGCCAGCTAAACAGTTGTTTTTGTTTAGAAATATTTCAGATCTACTCGGCTCGTAACTTTCGTAACAAAAAATAAAACAATAATAACTTACAAGTTACAAAACATTCTTATTAAGATTTGAACGCCGTACATAACTGAGACTTGACTTGCCCACCAATTGTTTACGTATACGAAAACAAGGTAAAAGCAGAAACAAAGTTAACAAACAACAACAACATTAAATGAAGCAATTAACAGTAATAATAAAGACTCATCAAACTTGGGGGTGTGTGTTACAACTATGTGTGATTCAATAAATTCTATAGATGACGACGATCAAGCCAATTATTTTATTAATAAACTTGCATACAAAATTGTTATTGCTTCCGTGGATGGTTTAGCTTAGGCTCAAGTTTGGTCAACGTCACTTTCTGTGTGCCAGTTTCGTTTTCCACTATCAACAATAAAGTAATAGACGCAGATACAAAGCTAAAAGGGAGCGTAAAAACAAGTTTATTAAAGCATTTATTATTGCTCTACTCTTTCTCTTTGTTGACTACCTATGTATAGGAATTTCGAAAACAAAAGTCATTCCATTTTTTTGTTTGGAATACAGACAGAAATTGAAAACGAATACAAAATACCAATAGCGAAGTGAAGTCAAGTGAGTTGAGCATTCTTTGGGCACATGCTCAAATATTATAAATTTATTGCTGCCACAGCAAATTATTCGGCAATTGCGATAAGATTGTTTCGCATGCCTCAAGAGATCGATAAAACGTTTTAAATCTGGAAGCCAAAAAAAACCTGTTGAATTCATTATTTTAGTTACTTAGAGTTGTGCGCACGTGCGTATATTTATCACAAAAACATCTTCATTTTACAGGACAAATTTAAGAAAGGAAAGTCGTCACTCAACAAGAGCAGAAGCACAAAATGAGTTACTTTGGTGGCGTTGAAGGGTAAGCAAGCTTATACATACTTATACCAATCATACAATACAAACATACATCATACATATGCATTTTTATATTAAGAAATAAATTATTTCACTTTATTAAGTCAAGTTAAAGGTCAGTCATAATCAACATCATCACCATAGATCGACTACTTTGTAGCTTTAATAAATTTAACTAATTTCGTTTCGGGTAATTTCTTGTTTTTTACAATATGATCGCTACCCATAAACGGGATCAAGGCTTCTGGTATTTTAACAGCATCACCTTTATCATTTTGATTCGATTCGATTAGTGTTAATAGCAGTCTTGGTATCGCTGTAGCAGTACCATTGATTGTGTGCGCATATTTCTCTTGACCATCCTTAGCACTGCGGTAGCGTATATTTAAACGTTTAGCCTGATAGTCTGTACAATTACTGCAACTTGAGATCTCACCCCACATTTGTCGGCCAGGCATCCAAGCCTCAATATCATATTTATGATATGCAGGTGCACCCAACTCATACGGTGGCATATCAAGCAATCGAAAATTAATGCCAAGATTTTTAAAAATTTTAACTTCTATCTCTTTGAATTCTTCCAATTCACGTTCGGATTGCTCTGCTGTACACACGGCAAACATTTCTACTTTTGTAAATTGATGGACACGATAGATGCCCTTTTCCTCATTCAGACCAGATGTTTCGGCACGATAACAACGACTGACAGCTGTGACTTTTAGGGGCAATTCACTTTCGTCTAGCACTTTATTGGCAAAGTAACCAGCCAATGCCATTTCTGATGTACCCGACAGACACATGCCCGTATCCAGTTTATAGACTTGGGTACGCTCACCTTCCGTTCGCATGCCGCAGCTTTCGATAGTCTCCTTGGGTAAAATATCCGGCACTGACATCAGTTTAAAGTCATAAGCCAACACTGATTTCAATGCATAGTCAATAATTGCCTGTTCCAGCATAGCTAGTTGTCCAAGTAAATAATAGCTTTTGTGTCCCGTGTAGTTTCCCAAATGATCCATGCGCAATAAATTCAAAGTGCGACAAATTTGTGAAAATTCCTTAGCATTCTTTGGTGGTTCCCGGTGCACATAGTTAAAAAGCTCCTTTGGTTCATTGCCATAGTCTAGGAGACGGGGATGTGTAGCATTTGGCAGACTCTGTAACTCGGTTTGTAAACGTGCTCGTATTTCATCTGCCGCTGGAGTGTTGCTCGTACTAGCCAATTGTTTAAGTAATTCTCGTATAACCGGAACATTGTTCTTTGACTGGCGGAGTAATATATTCTGTTCGATGCCTTCTAAAACATCATTTGTTAATGTCGCTGCAGCTTCATTAACATTGTCAATTGTTGCAAAGTTTTGTGTTTGTGCTGACAACTTTCGTTTATTGTTCAGATTATGTAAAATCCAGCGATTACATCTAAGTAATTTGTTAAAACTCGTTAACAATCTCATTTTATTGTTGTAATATATTTCATCAAATACACAAACACACACACTTACGAATGCAAATTATAAAAGCGCAAAATCAACGACTGCGGGCTTTTTTTAACAAATCAAACAACACAAGTGCAATAAATTCCTTATCAGCTGTTTACACAGCGTTGCCATATTGAAAAATTCCATTGATCAAAAGATAACATTTGGAAGAAGAAGACTTGCACCAAAGAAATTTTCTTTTAAAATTACAACAACAAATTAGTACTGGAAATTCAAAAATAACAATTTAATTGTTAGACATATTATAAATGCTTTCCTTTTGCAATACCTTAACTTATTTAGGCTTATCTCACTAACTAACTTCACAACTACTTACATACTTTCTATCATATCTTTAAACAAATATTCGCCAAATGGCAGTCATAAAACGCTTAAGTATAGTGTGCTTAGAAGAAATGATAGCGACCGACCGACGACATTATCAAATTATTATAATCTGAATAGAAATAACAAAAAAACAAAACTAACCAAAATTTGATAATACGGCGTCCTTAACTCAAATTTATGATCTTTAATCAGAAACACTAAAATGTTCATTTAAATCGATTAATAGTTGGTATTTTTCAATAAAAAATATACCGTAGAACGACGCTGTAGGAACTGATAAGCTTTTACGTTATATTTAGATATCGTTATAATTATTAAAATATATTAAGGAGAGCTTTAAAACAAGTAAACCAACTGTCACTGTATTCAAACTTGTTTATCTTAACCCAACATATGTGCAAAATGATTTACCTTTATTTTGATAACATGATCTGCTATTGGGATATGTACTTGCATTATAAACAACTGCAATAAACATTGATCCAATTATACATGATGTGAAGACTTTTTCTTCAAACAATTTGATTATAGATTCTTTATTTTGCAAATTGAATATATGGTATAATGTGATACATTAAACTCTGTAGGGAACGGGAAGTATCATGCTTTCTAACCTTTAATGGGATACAAAATTGTTCGCTATTAAATGCAAATGGCAAATCTCAAACCAAACAATCAATTTGTTGTCGTTGGAATTCTATTATAGTATTTCAGTAGCAGTAGCATTAGCAGGACCTTATCAAGTTTATGCATGCCAACAATGCATTCATGCATTTGTAAATACAATTCTTACAATTCAAACATATACTTCAATTAAGACATATAAAACCACTATGTAGTATAATGCTGCCCCTATAGAAACAAGTATTCAAATTCTATAATAATAAAGATAAATATATGATGAACACAAATTGAGTTATGACGCATTTGTGAGGTTCATTCAATACGTACATAAAGAAGAACGAGCTTGGCAACTAACTACTATGTATATCTATTGTCCACAAGTAACTCTTTGAAAGTTTCAATTGAATGCTTAATTCATTCAATCTACAAACATAGCATATGTAAGCACGCTATTCTTGTCTATTGAGAAACATCGTCTTCTATGTATATTAATCAATCAATTTATTTTGATTTGATGCACTTTAAATATAACATGTGGCCCCCCAATTGATATGGATGGTGGTACCAAAAATAAATCAACATTTAAACTATGTATATTCATGAAATAATATTTATAACCCATTAATTTCTTTTTTAGTGGCGCTACGCACTCACGTTTAGTGATTTTGAATGAACAGGGAGAATGCATTGCTACTACAACTGGTCTTGGTACAAATCACTGGGTGATAGGTCAAGTGGAATGTGCCCATCGAATTGCTGATATGGTAGAACGTGCAAAAACAGAGGCTAACATTCCACAAGAGACACGTTTGAAAAGTTTAGGCTTATGTCTTAGTGGCTGTGAACAAGAGGCAACAAATCGTGAATTGGAAAATGAAATACGTACAACATTTCCCGATTTGTCAGAAAAATATGTAGTTGCCAGCGATACTGTGGGTAGTCTTTATACGGCATCAGCTATTGGTGGCGTGGTTGTTATATCTGGTACCGGTTCGAATTTCTTGTTGCGCAATCCAGATGGTAGCACATACACATGTGGTGGCTGGGGCAATTTTCTTGGCGACGAGGGCAGTGGTAAGTAACCTTTCGATGATAAGTATAATAAGGCCACCAGACTTTAAAGATTAAGCTGATGTTATGATCATGTTGTTATTGATACTGATAATACTCTTGTTTTGTTTACTAATCCCACTAATATGTTGATGTTATTGCGCTTGAACTGATAACGGACTAATAATAATGTTTTTATTGCAGCTTGGTATATTTCACATCGTGCTATAAAAATTGTCTTTGATCATATTGACAATTTCCGAAAATCGCCTTATTCAATTGATCGCATCTGGAATTTAATAAAACAACATTTTAACATTGAGACACGTTACGATATGCTTCCCCATTGTTATGCCAAATTCGACAAACCCTTTTATGCCAATCTCTGTAAGAAAATTGCCTTGGCAGCAGAACAAGGTGATGAACTTGCTTTATCGCTCTTCCGTGAATCTGGACAACAACTGGCACAAGGTATCCAAGCCTTATTACCTAATGTACAAAATAGTCTTGTATCCTCAGGTGATTTGAGTATTGTTTGTGTGGGTTCAGTATGGTATAGTTGGACTCTGTTAAAGGATGCTTTCATTGGTGAATTAAATAAGCAGAAGCAGAAATTTGGTCTGAATCTTGTACGAATTACAAAGAGTATGGCATGGGGTGCATGTTATGTGGGTGCCGATGGTGCTGGCTATAAAATACCACGTAATTATTCAGATAATTTTACGATTTTATATCATTATGATGGAGCCACTAAAACTTCCCTTAATGGAAGCAGAACACATGATTGCAATTGCGATAATTATAATATAGAAAAATAAATAGATGCTTATATTTTATTTTGATACTACCATATATATAGAAGAAGAAGAAGAGTACTCGTATATGACCAATGATTCCATAATAAAAAAAAAAATGTATTCCACTTTTTTTTTTGTTTTTTTTTTATATTTTTATTACAAATTTGTATGAAAAAATTTATTCGATTGATTGATTTGTTTGATTAAATATTATATGCTTGTATTGTTAGAGCGTGTTTTGTTGCTTTTGGAAAACATAGTTCTCTTTTCTTTTATTATTTTCATATGCTAATATATATTATTCCTTTTTAATATATGTTCTCTAATGTATGCACCCGATATAAATAATATTTAATATTTGATTAAAGCCAACTAAAAGCCTTTAGCGCGGACCTTGCTATTATTTTTTGTTTGTTTATTATTTGCTCTCAAATTCTTTGGCCAATTTAAATTTCTTTCACATATTTTTTTGTATTTTTTTGAAATTTCGAGCAAATTTTCTTTTAATTTTATTTAACAAACTTCAATTAAAGAGAAACTGATAAAAAGAAATGCATCATTGTAATAACTGTAATATCTTTCAACTTAATAAGACTAAAATTATATCTAATCTAATGATAATAATAGCTAAATGCATTGCATTATAGTATGTATGTTAAATAGGTAGTAGATAAGTTAGTTAGAAAGATTAACAGATTAGAAAAGGAAGAAGGATGGGAGATAGATAGATGTGCCAAAATTTATAGATTAATAAATTTTTTATAATGCTCTCTCTAATTTCTAATTCAATTCATGCTTTGACGCAATTTCTGTGGATCCTGATAGTGGGATGCTGATGAAATAACCGAAGGGTGTTGTGGCGGTGGAAAACAACGAACATGTTCGACATTTGAGCCTTCACCATCGCCACCTTTAAGATATTTGTGAAGTACAGCAAATATTTGGGAATTTAATACTTGGAAACGACGTATGCGATCAACCATACGTTTGAGTTTCTATAAATCACAAAACAAATAATGAAACAATACATAACTGATTACATTGAAAGACTTACTATGCCCTTGACATCCTCATCTTTGCCATCTACTCGTTGTACTCGTAAAATATGATAGCAAAAGTCCAAAGCCTCAAAGCGTCGCTGTTGTCCTAGCAAAATGATCATGGCGCAACCTGCCCAATTGAGACCTTCACCAAAAAGCTCCTCAATTGTGTATTCTGTGCCACGTACTGGTATGCAATAAACAAATTGCAAAGCTGACCACAAACGATGAAACTCAGAGCACTCATCAACATGTATAATGCCATTCGCTGGTGGTGGACCAGTCCACACAGGATCATCCAAATAAGTTTTCACACGATTCAGTATTACTTCGAATATGCTCAAGCCACAGCAGAGACGCTCACGTGTCAATAAATCGCCTTCACGGGCAATCATTGCTTGCTAATGAATAGAAGAAAATATTGTATGTTTTATTAAATTTTTCTAATTTCAAAGTACAACAAACAAACCTTGGCTGTTCCAATCTTTTCCACATTCGAAACAATTTGTAGATTTGCGAACTGAGCCTCTAAACGTTTTTGTTTTGCTTCTGGTTTTTCATTCTCTATAAAATAGAAAAAGTTACTGAATCAAAAAACAACTGATTCCTTTAGTCATTTATAACTAAATACCTTTACAGAATGGTCTTGGAAATATATTCTGGAAGAGAGCCGCATGAAGTAAATCACAAACTTCTTCCTGGGACAAAGCCTGTTCAATCAACAGACAAAATATAATGCAATTTCCAAATTCACGAAACGATTGAAAGAGTTCAGTTTTTGTATCTGGATATTGTACAATATCAGTCAAATGAGCCTGATAATAACTTAGAACACCAGGTGAACCATATTCACTACGTGGTAGTTTGCAAGATTTCGGCATTGCACTCATTAGAGTCTTTGTGAATTGTAAAAGGGAACCTTGTATCAAAGGCTTAACAATATCCTTAAGTATGATATCCATAACAACAGCAATTCCTTGATAGCCCAACAGCCGGCACATAGCATGAAAGTGTGGTGCTCCAACGAAGCCTGTATATTGACCATATTGTGTTGAATAGGCACCATTCAACTGTTTTGAGCCCCATAAATAATAATGTGACATCTGTGGTGGTTTCTCACGTTGTATTGCTTGAGAAGATGATAAATTGACTTTACTGCGCACAAAACTATAGGGAAATAAAAAATATGTTATTTTTGAATGACAATTTGAATGATACTAAATCACATACCGATTTGTTGCTGCGTTATAACAATAATTGACTAAAAAGTCATAATTCAATTCCACAAAAACGTGTAGTGTGATGCGTCCATAAGGCGCCAGTACATTGTGATTAGCCTCTTTGATCATTGATTCAAAATTATCCAAAGCAAGATATTTACTCAATAGTTTGTGACATATACGATTGGCTTCAAGTAGACCCTCAAGTTCCTTTAAAATAGATTAATGAATGAAGATTGATAATGAAGATGATTAAAGACACATACCACAATTCCAGTTATATCATTAGCTTCAAATCGACTAATTGCCAATTCAATACTCTTGTGCATATTTGCATTTATACGTTGAGTTATAAGTTTATTCAAATCAATCGAGCGACCTGTAAATAATCAATTTAAAAGACAAGTTTAGTTCAAGAAGATATCTGTGGTGTGTTTCATAATCATGTCACTTTAAAAAAATGGCTTTAAGCTTAACATAAGCTTAGTGAAGGGTTTCTGAAATAGTTCTTTTGTCATCATATAAACTAATATACTTCTATGTTTAAGAGAAACTATTAATGGCACCTGAGATTGGCAAAATTATTCTCAGAAGTTGTCACAAATCACCACATCTATTGCCACGTCACGGTCTTCAATGTAAGGACTACATTTAGGTATTGGGGAATCAGTCTCCCTTCTTTTGCTGACAGGTGACAGATACCATTAAATTTGCAAACGGATATCATTTGCAATGATACAAAATTCAATTTGGTAAATGTTATAACAGGACAGGCGGGCTTGTTTTTCGGACTTTAATCTCATAGATTATAAATAATCGCCAATATTATCTATGTCAATGGAAATAAGATTGCCTTGCTGCATTGCTAAGGCCTGAGAAGCTTCTATTTACTACTAATAACTCTAGTTAGTGTCTTATGATTATGAAACAAACATATATACAGTCTAACACCTCTATTACTAACTGTCTGTACTATCTGTTCGATTGTATTTTTATTTTTAGAAAACCCCACCCTCCAGAGAAAAAACTCACCCAACAATTGAACATGACGCTGTTTGAGTAGCGTTTCATAGCGATTATTACGTGGATATGATTGAAAATTGAAACCGAGTACTTCACACTCCAAACGGAAACGCTTATCTAAGAAAATACTGTGGGGGGAAAGTAGAAGAATTCTTATTGTTATTTATCAAAAACAACCAAATAAACTAAGATGTTTATCTCACCTGCCAGCCAACTGTTTGTAGTGGGCAAAAATCTGTTCACTTAATTTGTATACAAATTGATCGAAACATAAATTAACTTCAGCCTCCACTTCATCATAGAGAAATTGCTTGCGAAAAACTGTCAAGGCATAATGAGCTGAATCATTATACAAATCCAATGGATACAAAACAAATCTATAAATAATTAATTAATTATTATCATTTAAACAAATATGATATGTATAAATTTTCAATATATTTACTCCATCATTGATGGTTCCTTGGTTTGTAAAATGTGATCTGTTAGTATCCAAGGCATAGACATTTCAATGGGAAATTGTATACGCTTCTCCATGGTTATCAAATCCTTGCATTCCTCGTTGTGCTGATGACGCACCAGACATTTATTGACCTTGCGGCCCATTGTCATTTCCAAATAGAATTCACGATACCAAAGTTGTGATAGATCACAACATTTCTGCAAGGTATCACTGAAATTAAGGAGATAACTCCAATAAAATGATGTCTTATGGAAACCATCAATTTGCATCAAACAATTGCCATCGATATCCTTGCGTAAAGTGCGTTTTCCTCCACTTTTGTCAGCAATCAAAGACTCCAGCATTGTACGCACCATATACAATTGTGTTGAGGATGGACCAACATTTAAACGTGGCACATGTATACGAAAACCACCATCTGGATCTTTTTTACCTTTGGAGGCAGGATCATCTGTTGGCTCGTAGCCTTTTTGCCAATCAGCTGATGTCTCACGCACTGACATTATTATACTTCGTATAAGATCCTTCTTGTTCTTAACTGCTTTACGTAATGGCTCACGTAAAGTTAATTGCACAAAGTCCTGCAGCTCGGAGTAAATATTACGTCTTATAGCTTCGCATAGCACGGTTTCAATGCGAGCCATTAGCACTTGCAAGCCCTTGATCATCGCAATTACTTCGATTAGGGCAAACTTCTCTTCCGATGTATAATTATAGCGTGTTGCACGTTCATATTCTTCTGCCTCCACTGGACATTCTTTGTTCTGATGATGATCAGTTGGATGCAATAGTTTCCATGAGTAGAGCTCAGTGACCACGCTTGTCCATTCCGACAACAATTGCAAGCCGCGCAATGCCAAGTCAGATGTGACTCGATTTTCAATATCCGAGGGATTTTCTTTAACTGTTGTAGTCACCTCATTCGTGTATCTTGCCAATTCCGATATATATTTAACATGATCTTCACGTATTTGAGGCAAATGTACCATAAGATCAGCCTGTGGACTGATAGCATTTGAGCTAGAAAGTGGCCACTTGCTGGGATCGAAGTGCTTGCTACGCTTGATATAATTAAATGGAGCAATTTGCATGTCGCCGAACAGTGGCACCACTTCCAAATTCTTAAATATGCGGTCAATGCGATCCAAACGTATTTTCTTCTTTTGATCCAATTTATTGATATTCAAAGCATCGCTGTCCATGAGAAACAACCCGAAGCCCATAACTTTGACCAGCATATGTTTCTCCTCTGGTGTCAAATACATTTTCGTTTCAAACATGTGTACGCATATATTGACCACATCCGAAAGCAAATCCTCGTAGCCAACTATTTTCTCAAGTGTATCCTTGACAGTGTCACGTATTTTATTTTGTGTGGCCAAGAACATCGAGAGATTTTGTGACTCCTGAAGTGTGTGCGAATCTGACATCACTTTAAGAAATTGAGCTGCTCGCCGATAAGTGGAATAATCATTTTTCACGCTCGACTTCATGTTCTTCAACTCATCGAGGACAGCAAACATATTAATAAATTTTCCCAGAGTCAATAGATAAGCTTCTGAGACAAAATCCTTGCGCTTCTCGGCATGACATAAACGCTTAACTTCACCAGAAAATGCTTCAATTGCTTTGCGTTGGAAGTACATAAAGTTGAGCAATTTGTTGACCTCAGGTGCCAGCACCTCGACTGTTTTCTCATAAATCTCAACACGATTTGGTTGTTCATTCGACTTTGGCTGTGGTATAGCACGCGAACAGCAACGCCAAGTGTATAGCATGACAGCATGTTTCTGGCCTTCATCGAGCAAGACATTCTACATAGATAAAATTCCCATTAACACCAAGTAGACACTATTTAAAATCACTTACCAAATTTGCGTGCGTTGTGGCTTCTTCAATATATTTTGCAATTCCTGTAACAAATCCATTGCGATCTTCAAAATTAGTATCAAAATTTGCTTTGTAAATAATGGAACATGGTTGCGCCTCTATGCAAGGCTGCTCATCCGGCAATGACAACTCATCCAAGACTTCAACATTGGATAAGGCATCAGCTAATGTGATTTTTTCTGTCATTTCTGTTTATGTTTTTCACCCACTTAAGTGCAATTGATTAAAATTATATATGTATGTATATAAAATTTTTTGTTGTTGGTGTTGTTAATATGCATCACCACCAGTAAGAAAATGAAAACAAGGCGGGGCTGAGAGCAATGCAAAATCAAATCACTACACTTTATTGTTTTAATTAGACTTAAGAAAACTCAACGACTCCTGCATCTAGTTGCGTTGAGTTTTCAATTTTACAATTATTTTTGCTTAATTCAAATCACACTTGAGTGCATTTAATTTATTTGTTAATTTACTAAACTTCCTGCACATCAGCGACGTTGATATATACATATATACTCTTAAAGTGTGGCCAAACTATTTCTGTATTTTATCAGATTAGTCTGGCAACATTGATTGATACAACTTCATACATCAAATAACACAAAAACCTTTATAGAAATATTTTTTTAACATATATTTAAAATATAATTTGTTAATAACATTTTTGGATATACAAACATTTAATTTATAATGAGATGGAAAATAAAATTTATTTATGTGTGATAAGTTAGAAAATACAATTTATATATTAAAGAGAAAATAATTAATTAACTATAATTTTTTTCAAATTATTCATTACAATGCAACCCTGCACATGTGTAGATAGCATATTGTTTCACTACAGGACCAAAATGGAATGAAACACACAAATATTTGAATGGTAACAACACTGTAAACTATTTGCCGCTTTCCGCATTCGATATTTCATTCCTGTGCCGGCGATTCTCCTCAACTGTCACTTTTATTTTCTGCTCCGCTGTGTTTTAAAGAAATTTTCTGAGATTATTTTCTAGTGTGGTGTGAATTTATAAAACAAAAAAAAAAAAAACGCAAAATGTTCTGGGGTAAGCATAATTCATAAAATTAGAAAAGCATTTAGCAACCATATTATTGTAAATGAAAACTAAAGTATTTGGCTTAATTTACCACGTGTTTCTTCTTCTGCATGGCGGCATTTGTTGCGCGCGCGTTTACTTTAATTGTGTGTACCAAGTAGTTAGGTAGTTTCTTCTTTCCATTTAATAGTTAAAAGATTTGCATAATCTTTGACATTTTCTTTTCAATGCATCTGAATGGGTTTGCGCGGATTTCGTTTTGAAGTGACGCCTGAACACCATTGCAATTAGCCGCATTTTTATGCATACATGCTTAAATATGCGTGCATGCCATGCATGTGCATGTGTTAGTGTTGTAGCTTTCCTACACATAGCTCTACAGTTAATTTTGTTTGCCCCGACAAAGCTGTTTCTTTTAAATATTGAAATGCCCTGTTTATGCTTTCTTTATTTACCTACTTGCGTTAGTTTAAATAGTCAGAGAGACCGCGTGTTTATTTAACATATATTTTAAGAAGAAGTCTAGAGTCTGCATGTATCTTAACACATAACCGGTTGATCAGTTGAATCAGCTTTGCGGGGAATCTGAGCGCGATATTCAACAAAACCTTCAATTGTGAGTAATCGAGGACATTCGCTCGCTGTCCCATGCGTCAAAATTCGACTTCTGGTAGACACAATGTGGCCATCTTTATAATTTAATTTTCTTTCACAATTTTAAACCTAGAATTTCTTAGAACCGGAAAATTACATACATACATATTCCACATTTAGTTTGCTAAGAAAGCATATGAATTAACAATTATCATTGTACTAATCTTTTGCTGCATCCCTTTTCATAGGATTAAATTTAAAGCCAAACAGGAAATACTCGCAGACGACGAGCAAAAATTTCCATATTTCTCAGGCTGCACTTGAAGATGGCGAAAACAGCAAAGTCTACATTACTTCAGGTGACCAGAAATTTCTCATATGCACTTTGCAAAATACTGGTAGTAGCAGACAAGTCTTTTTGGACTTGAACTTTGCTGAAGGCGAGGAAGTATGTTTCCAGACAGTTGGTAAGTTTTATCATTTTGGCATTCAAAGTACCACTATAGGCCAATTACTATTTAACTTATCAATTGATTTACACAGGAAGTGGTAATGTTACCTTGTCTGGCTACATTATTGAAGGCGGCTATGAGACCGATGATGACGAAGACGATGATGGGGATGATATGTCCCGTGAGGAACTTTTGAAGCAATTAGGAAAGGCTGCTAAAAAGTCTATTAAATTGCAAGAAGGCGGTGATGATGATTCAAGTGATGAAGAAATTGATGGTGAGGATGATAGTGATGATGATGAAGACGATCAAGAGGTTGACGAAGATGATGATGAAGATGACGAAGAAGATGACGATGATGATGAAGAAGAGGATGAAGATGAGGAGGAGGAAGAGGTACAGCAACCTAAAGCAAAACAAATTAAATTGGATAAATCTAACAAAAATCAGAAGCAGACACAGGCCAAACAAAATGGCACAGTAAAGAAGGTTGCTGAAGACGTTGCTGACAAGAAATCGAAGAAGGACAAAAAAGCTGAAAAGAAGGTACCAGAACAGAAACAACCACAACAGCAAGCTGGTGGATCACGTGTCATAACCGGAGGTGTAAAGATTGAAGATACTCTTGTAGGCAATGGACCAGAAGTCAAGAGCGGCAAACGCGCAATTGTTTATTACGAAGGTCGTTTGAAAACCAACAATCATGTCTTCGATAGCCTTAAAAAGGGCAAAGGCTTCTCTTTTGCTGTTGGTCGTGGCGAAGTTATTAAAGGTTGGGATGTTGGCGTTGTTGGCATGAAAGTTGGTGGCAAACGTCGCATCACCTGTCCACCCCATATGGCTTATGGCTCACGTGGTTCCGCACCATCCATTCCACCAAACAGCACACTGGTCTTCGATGTCGAGGTTAAGGGTGTAAACTAAGTCGAACTGGAATTTCGTTTTTTATTATTATAGATTAGTTATAAAATAGCTTAAGATTTGTCATTCAAATCGTTCACCATCATTGAAGCATTTTAAAAACGACTACTAAAAACTTAACTGAAACTTTATTGAACCCAAACTGTTGGGCTCTATAGGACTCTTCAAAATACATTTTACAGAAAAAAATATTATTTCTTTAATTTGTTTCTAAATAAAATACACAAGCTGTTATGAAATGACTGAATAACTTTATTTGTATAATCAAACATTCCTCTCAGAGCAATGTTAATCTGCCTTTTGTTCTTGGGTAACATTTCCTCCACTTCCGAAAAGTGGCTCGCCAGGGATTTTCCAATGTTCTAAGACATAAGGCAACCGTTCACTAGGATCTGTGCTCCAGTGGTGAATACGACACTTGAGACGTGCTTTCTCCAAATTATTTATGGTAATTGTACAGTAGAAATCCTTATGTTCCTTGTTTAGATCAGGTCCTTCAATGCGTTCCGCTGGTATTGTTATGCACTCCTCCTTGCAGTAAAAACCAGCTTTACGTAGAGATGCCCTTATGTGCCATGGTTCAATGACCCAAGGTTCGTCTTTGTTCATAACGACGGAAAGTGTAATGCTTTCCAAAATGTTAACTGTGCGCTGTGCATATGGAGAACTGTGTAAAACGTCAGACTTCTCAGCCTCTGTCTTGGCATACTTGGCTATATTCTCATCCGTTTTGTAATCCGCTAGACCGGGCAAAAGTAATTTGTTGTACACAAAGTTCGGTTTCAATGAAACAATGTCTCCCTTATCGCCGACCCCCTCGACGAAAGTCTTAAGCACAACCTCAAGATTTGGTTTCTTTTTGACAAGTGTATCTTCGACTAATTCATAAATAAAATGTTTAGCACGTAACTTGCGAGGCTTTTCGTTTCTTTTATGCAGTGGTGGCTCATATTTTCTCTTCAGTATAAATGTAGTCTACGCGAAAAAGAGGATATGATTATTATGATGATAATAACTGATATATATAATTTTTACTTACGCGCACTTGTTGCTGCAAGGATACCGAACTCTTTAGCAGATTTATGGGTGTCAAACAAATATTCTTTAACATTTTTTATTTCATAATTTACTAATTTACTTTTGAAGAATAATATGAGAACTTAACCTTAAATAACCAGGGCTGCAATAACGCATTAATATGCAGAGATGCATTTGCGTATCATTTGTCTCTGCAAGTGGTAAAAAATAAAAGCCGTTAGCAAGAGGGCTGCTACCTAGTGGAAAAGTATTTTTCCTTTTTATAAAGATAAGATTTTGCTTTGAATTGAATAAATATCGCTGTAATTGTCTGCTGGCGTATTCTTCGGCCCAGTATGTTCTATAAGACTTAGATCAGGTTATTGTGGTGGTATTTGGAGTTTAGGAATGTTATAAATCAACGAAACGTGTGTTCAGCACACTTTGACTGTTTCAGCATTCAAAATTGCTTATCACTATATTTAGATAGTTTTAAGAAGCCCATCTGTCCCAAACATTTCATTTTCATAGGTGAGAGCAAGTTTTACATCTTTGTGATCAAAGGACTTGTATATTAAATTTGTTCATTTTAAACATTTATTTAAACTTTTAAACTATGTATTTTTACAAGTATTGTGTACTTTTTAAAGAGAGATACACTAGTCCTCCATATTTGTCTCTATCCAGTTGATATAATCACCAACACGTGTGTACACGCCTGGCCAGCCTTCCAGCCCACAAGGCGTCGGTCCAAAAGATACTACACCGGCAAGAAAGTAATAAATATGCCCTCTATTTGTAGTATCAAAACTAATTAGTGGTCCCCCTGAGTCACCTCGACATGAGTCTATGCCAGCTTCACCACCTGCACACATTTGCGTGTCTTCCAATAAAATACTCTGTCGGCTATAAACATTACGACAATCGTCCAAATGAACACCCTTAACAACAGCTTTAAGTTTCAAATTACTGGCCGATAATTGTTCGGTTTTACCCCAACCGGCAACATCCATTAAGATTCCATCAAGCGTCGATGAACGAAGATTTTCATCTATGGGCAAACAAATTGGGCGAACGAAATCGGTGTATTCGATTTTCTGTGCCAAGCGTAACAGAGCAATATCATTGACTTGATTTCGTGAACTTGGATCGTATTGTGGATGCGGTATTGTACGTTCAACGGGTATATCTAAATGTGGCGGTGCACAATCTTTCATGCCACGTACATCGGTTTCACAATCAGGATTTGTTAGTGTATCCCATTCTCCCAAACGTACTCCACTTAAACGCCAATCTTTCGGCAGTGCCTTGCCATTTACACAGTGAGAAGCAGTAACTACATAACGTGCTGTTATCAATGTGCCTCCACAGTGATGACCCTTTGCACCACCAGCTATAACAAAAACAATAAATATTAGCATAGACTCATAAAAATTTGGTGTTCTATTCACATACGCTTTGAGTATTCTATTAATGCCATCCATGGGAACTCATCAATTTTGGTAGCATTACCACCGTAAATACGATTTGCAAGAACACTTCCGCATTGTCCAGGTAATGGGAGTAAACTATTGTAACTAGGATTGGGTTTAATTGGCGTTTGTGTAGTAGTTGGCGTTGTATCACGATACCGGTCTGGACAGCAAATCTATATTTAAAATATATAAACATTTAATTTGTATTGCATTGGCAACTAAATTTGATTGAGTCTTCTCACCAAAACATTGCCATTGACATAGCCACACTGGCTGCGACTCAAATAGAGTTTGTCTGAATCAAGAAGTGGTGGTGTTGTCAGGACACCAAACAGATACTTGCAATCCTCCAATTTGATGCACAGAGCACGCTCACGATTTGGCGTAAGGCAACGACCATAGTTCGGTACAGCTGCTGCTTCATTTGGAAAATAGAATTCTATAAAATATCAGATTAGAGAAGGAGAAGTGGTTATTATCTCGAATAGAATTCTCATTAAATTAATAATTGATTGATTTATTAAATAACTCGAATTTCGCACTTATCGGATGAGAAAAAAAACTAGCTAGAGATATGAATAAAAATACAAAAAAATTAATAATAATGAAACTGGTTTCTCCACTGATTAATAGTCGAATAGTCGAAAGCTGATTAAGATTCTTGCGATGGCAAACAATGTAAAACAGTTTTAGAATGATGTTGATGACAAATTTTGCAACATTAGTGGAAAATTATAATTATTTTTTTATACTTACGCGCCTCTACGAGTTGTCCAAAGAAATCCCCGAGTATGAAAATTACCAGAAGTGCGTATTTCATTATCACCATTATAATTGTTTGCTTATTATTATTATATATAAAATTATTATTAAATATACTTATTTATATATGTATGTACTGTATGTATCAAGTCAATAAAACGAATTGCATAAAACGTGCATAGAGTACCAAAGTACTTTTGGAAATAAAAAAAAAAATACCAAAACAAAACAAAACAAACAAAATACGAAACACGAAACTGTATATCAAAACAAGTTAAGGAAGGAACAAAGATTTATGCGAATATGACTAATAAAAATATGTATATATGTATGTATATAATTAAAGTACATATATTCCGTTTTATTAAGTGAGCTTGTCTTGTCTGGCTGAAGCCGTTGTCGAAATCTTCGTATGAGTCGTAAAACCCGCGTAGCCCGGTGAATGAAACAAAACTGACAAAGCAAACTTTTGAAAACAACTAAAGCCGGTCAAAAGCAAAACCTTTATGATGCTAAGCCTGAGTTGTGGAAAAGGCAAAGCTTAATTAAAGCTTTTAAGGTCATCACTTATGAGTTGCTGATAAAAACCACCTCAAGTTACACTGAGAAAAAGTGTAAAATTACATTGCTACATTGCATTGCATTGCTACAAAATGATAATGAAAATTTATTTGAACCCCATAATACTACAAATTGTAGTCTAAAATAGTCCGACAGGTATAAACAAATAAGTATTGGCATTCTGGTTTTAGAGAGTGCATGTTAATATTAGTATGGAAAGTGCAAATTTAAATAGGCAAACATGGAGTACTAACTGTGGGCTATTATAAGAAAATGAAATTGTATAATGTGGATTTCTAAAGCTGAAAGGGACCTTATTATTTTGAGAAATATAGCTTAGGTCAAGAAGAAATATTAGCCATATTACATGGTTCAGGCAATGGTGGATGGAAAAATTTAGTTGTGCTTATCACTGGGGCTCCCGTAATTTGTATTAGAGCCTTGCTTTTAGAATGCCTCTTCTTTTCTTATGTTGTATACGCCTGTGAAGCAGCAAATTTGTATGGCATAGAGCCAAGACGAGGTTACTATTTTCATGTCAGCAGCAGTCAGTTTACTTTACTGAATTGCTAGTCAAGCATTAGACCGGGGTACCAGACTTGGTCCATCTGGATCTCAGAAACTTTGCACCTGAGCTTGAAGTGATTATGATTTGCTGTTTCTTTTTGTTTATAAATTTCTCCCTGTACTTATGAAAATAGTAATAAGTATTTACTTACTTACCAAGAAAGTCGAAGGCCAGTGCTTTATCCTTAAGTAAGTAATGGTTTTTTAAATTTAAGTAGGTTAGGTTAGGTTACTCAGGAAGCTCTCGGGTACACGCGACTTCCCCTAGAAGCAATGGCCCGCAACCAAGTAATGCCTGATCCTAATTGAGGAAAGGAAATATGTTGGGGGGATCGTTATTGAGGGTTTGGCTATCCATAGTTGGTCTCAGAGGTGTCCCTCAGCCTTTAAACCCAACCTGAGGAGTCAACGAGCAGAGCCATGTCCCCAGTGGATATTTTGCCAAGCTACCTAACTCATTGAATAATGGTTTCCTCAGAAGACGGGTTCATCTACCAAAAAGAACAGGGATTAAAATAAATATAATTTTTTTTTTAAATTAAAATGAAAAATCTTTGGCTTTGAGAAATATTTCATTTCATTTGTAAATTTGAAGTTGTAAACTTCTCCGAAAAATTACAACACGCTCGGTCTATACTTAATGCGTATTCACCGAAAAAAACATCCGAAACACCCGCCCACCATCACCTGCTGAAGAATTTCCCTGGTACTTATATATACATATAGTATATTGAGTATAGATAAATTTATTTATTTTTCCAATCTTTTCTATAATTTTAGTGTTACAGTATTAATAAATTGCTGCAAAATGCAATGTGTTTGTGCAGACCAGGGAAAGAACAGTAGAAGTGACCTACAGGATGGTCAAGGCGTTCGAGTGTGTAAACGTTGTGGTAAAGTGAAACGTGGTGGTCGTCCTGGTCAAGGTGGTCCTGGCCAAGGTGATCCTGGCCAAGTTGATCCTGGCCAAGTTGATCCAGGTCAGGATAAAGGTCAGGATGAATCAAGTTCAGGTAGAGGAGCAGGTGATACGGGCGGACTTTGTTTGAATCGACAGGCTATGAATTTTGCAAAAGCTATTTTACTGTTTGCTTTTGGAGTGTATGTTACAACTCATAGTGGTATCTAGTCATTCTATATGAAACTATGGATGCTTCCAAGGTGTTGCGTACTTAGTTAGATTCCTGTGTGTTGCTTTTAAAATTTCTTCTGTTGACAATATTGGATAAAAAATTCTAAATTTTAAGTAATTTTGTAAAAAAAAAGTAAAATGTAAAAATTAATGAAAAAATACTTGTCTCTTTAATTTAGAGTTATCGATTTATACGAAATATAGAAGATATGTACATAGGCTTATAGATAAAATAGATGCACTGTAATATTTTAATTTTTAAAATTGCATTGAAAAACACTTAAACTTTGATTTGACATTGATTGGATTATACTAACTCAATCTCGCGAGCGATCCTCTATTTATTCAATCTTGAAGTCTTACTTTGTAATTGAACCTGTGGGATTGAGGGCGTAAATTTTCAACCTTATCTGAACCAAATCAATATATTGAGGTATATATGGTTTTGGAAGCAGTTGCGCTTCATGCTTATAACCTATTTTATATGGTAACATATTCGGCTTGAAAAGTATGGGTTTATTCAATTTATGTACGGTGGTACGATTGAAATTCCTCATAACTTAATTGACACTGAAGAAAATCAGTATTTTATATTTGACTAATATGTCATTTATAAATCAAAAACATTAAACATCATTTCATAAGAAGTACAACAGACCCTTTCTATACTTAGGGCATAATAGATGAGAAGCCATCCAATCAATAAATGAGGTCAACCACTCGCTAAAATATTTTGCTGGTAATAGAAGTTGATTTCTTATTTTCTGTAATTTTAACTACTATTGTATTACAATTACAAGGTTTCTTAATTTCTTATTTGCTGCAAAATGAGTCCTTCATGCCATTGTATGTCACAAAGTGGTCTACAAGAAGGTCAACGAATATGCAAGCGGTGTGGTAAAACAAGAGGGGATGGTAATCCAAAAGATTCAAATGACCCTGATGGAAGAGATGGTAATGGAAAAGATTCAAATGACCCTGATGGAAGAGATGGTAAAGGAAAAGATCCAAATGACCCTTATGGAAGAGATGGTAAAGGAAAAGATCCAAATGACCCTGATGGAAATGATGGTATAGGAAAAGATCCAAATGACCCTTATGGAAGAGATGGTAAAGAAAAAGATCCAAATGACCCTGATGGAAATGATGGTATAGGAAAAGATCCCAGTGAAATTAGTAAGCGGCCAAGTAAAACAGGAGGTATTGGCGATCCAGGAAATAATTTAAATAAAGATAAGGATGATAAGGGTGGTCGCGGAAATAGAGCTGGCGATGGTGATCAAAACAAGGATCCAAAGAAAGCAGGTGGTAATGGATATCAACGAGGCGAAGGAGAAGGTCTGGCTATAAATTTACCTCCAGATACTGTAGCTCTTTCAATGGCAGTTGCACTCTTTGCCATTGGTGTGTATATTACGACACAAAGTGATATCTAGCCATACATTGAAACATTGGATGGTTTCAACAAGTCTTATAATGCTCTAGGTTAGATTGGTTTGTTACTTTAAAACAATAAAAAAAATTATTAATTTAAAATAAGAATACTTTTATTATACTTTTAAGATATATTACTAGAAGATATAGCCACCATATAAATCGATAATTCAAACTCATCGTTACATATAGATATTTCCTACTATTAAAAACATGTGTTTTGAAAGCTATATGTAGAAAATGAAAGCTGTAGTGGGACCGATTAGTTAATGGTTTTCTGGTTTGTTCCATTCATAGACTATTATTGTTTATATAATATTTTTATTTTTACCATTAAAATTACTAATAAACTTCTAAAGCTAAAAACAGATCTAATAACTTATAAAGACTTTGGCTTAAAAAAAAAAAACAAATCATCATCATCACAAATTATCGTCTCAGGTTTTCAAATATCCAATCTATATAGGAATCAACACGTGTATAAACACCTGGTATGGTTGTAGTACCGCATAAAGTTGGTCCAAAGGCTACAATGCCCAAAAGTGTATAACGCTCATTGTTTGGAAGCAAACCAGAAGTGCCATCATCCATAAATGGACCACCACTATCACCTAAAAATTTAATGAGAACCATTATTATTTAATGTATTTGATATATTTAATATTTAAGTTTCATACCTCGACAAACGTCATTCATCGGTTGTCCCTGAGCACATAAATGTGAGGGTGTTATGACAATAGGATCTTGAAAATTTTCACTATACCGAGCATAATTTATCGCACACTGAGTTGTATTCACAATAGGCAATCGTATAAATTTGACAGAAGAAGCAGTCGTAGTACTACTCACATCTAATGAGGAATCTTGAAAATATATTTAAAAATTAATCAGTTGAGACTTTGCTAGAAACTTCATGAAATAGTTTGCCTGGTGACAAATAATTTTGGAATAAATATTACAAATTTTTACTTTCAAATATATTTTATATTTATTTAACACAAACTTTGCATATCTGCTGTACTCCAACCGGCTGCAACACCCGTTTGACCTATAAGCCTATCCGAAAAAGAAGGTGTGATATTCAGAGGTAAGCATATGGTCGAAACATTTACTAAAAAATATAATAGAAAAAATGAAATATGTGATATGGTAAAAAGTATATTTCTGGTAATAAAAGAAATGGATCTTACATTTTGCAAAATAATTAATCCTTAGTAAGGCTATGTCATTGGCATACTTTGGTTTATCGTAATTGGGATGAGCAATAACAGCGGCTATTCCAAATATATTTGGCATCCGGCAGTTAGGAGTATTCGGTGCACAGTCTTCTGATAAATCATCGCCAATGCGTACATGAGAACTTGCGAACGCATGAAGGATTCCATTACATTACATTATATTAAGGATAAGGTTTTGTTGGTTAAACTTACAGTTCAAGTTCATTGACTAGATTGATGACACAATGTGCCGCTGTCAACAAATAACGATTATTGATCATTGAGCCGGAACAGCGATAGCTTATGCGTTGATCGGCTGGAAGATGTTCATTGAGATAAAGTACATTTAACTATTATGTTTTTTTTTTTGTTTTAGATAATCGATTGTTAATTGCAACAATATGTCTTCTTGTCTCTGTAAAAATCCAAATAAAAGTGGTGGTCGCGGACGTGCATCACCATCTGGTCGAGGTACATCGCCATCTGGTCGGAGTGTATCGCCATCTGGTCGAGGTGGCGATAATTCCATGGATGGTAAGAACAAAGGGCAACCAATTATATGTCATCCATGCGGAAAGAAAAGACGCGGCTATGAAGGCCTGGTAGACGCACGTGCTGGACCTGGAACAGGAATGGGTATTACTGGGACAGGAAGAGGCTACAGCGGACCTTGGCAGGACTTTACTGGTTCTGGAGAAGGAAGAGTAAATGAAAGTAGCCAACAATATGCTTCTCCTGGTCAGGGAACTAGAGGAGGTCCTAGTTCTCGTAGTGACGTATATGGTGGTTCTAATCAAGGACGTTCTGATCCTACGCAATTGTTTATTGATACACCAGACATGCATAGCGGCATTCCGGGCAGCAAAATGGGAGGGTCAGGCAGAATAAGCTGCCCTGGAAGTTATGGGTTAGGATCTTGTAATAAATCTAGCTGTCTTGGTTGTAAGAAAGGACCAGGATCAGGTGGTCGCAGTTATATGACAGGAGATCAACAAAGTCACGGAGCATCAGGACGTAGCTATAGATCAGGTGATCAACATAGTGGCGTGGGTAAAGGTGATGGATCAAATTTAAATGATCAAAATATTGGTGGCAATCCTTTGAATTTTGAAATGAATGAAGCATCGTGGGGTCTTTGTAAGGCTGCTGCCATATTTCTTGGTGGAGTTTATCTAACGACTCAAATGCACAAAGTTGCTAACCTAATTGGTTAATCTGAATATCATTGATGAGAGGAGACGATGGGTGATGATGTTACGAGTTTGAGTTTAGATTATTACAATACGTTATAATCTTACTATACAATAATTACAAGTGTTTATTGTTTTTTATTATATGTAAATTTATCGAAATTGTAATTGTCTATAAATTAACAGCAATGTTGTGAATAAATGTGAAAAATCCAGCCTCATTTTCCGCATAGATTTGATTACATTAGATTAGGGAAGGGTTCCTCTGAGATTCTGGTAACCATAAGGAGATAAGTCTGCAGATACCTAGGTATAAAAGTCTAGTCCATTATAGTGGCATAGCAAATGATCTAGGTACTTTCCTTCACTATACATATAATCTACATTGATCGAAAGTGTTTTATAACTCTACATTTAAGAAACCTGAGACTATAGGCTATTGGTATACTTTTCCAGGTTAGCTCTAGTTTTACTTACTTTTATTTCTATATGCAATGCGTGTCAGCCAAGGAAACTGGCCGGGAAGAATGTTTTCCCCCCCAATAATCCGAGAATTCAATGAAATACCACAATCCAGTGAGTTTTGAAATGGTGTTTTGCTACTATTATTATTAGCAATTGTACGTTTTTCAGCATCTTCCCGTTCACGTGCTGCATCTTCTGCCGATTGAAAACGTAAATCATCTGGAAATATTATGGGATGATCGTTTTCTTCGTGAATAGTTCCATCATGTTCCTTGTGGTCTTCGTTATAGTTACGGAAGTGACCAGGATGATGATGATGGCGATGGTGATGATGGCGTGAATTTATATCAGGGTCAATATTTTCAAAATCAACACTAAAATGTCCATCTTCATAAAATGGATGTGGACAATTGCGTTGTGTCTTAAAATCTCGATAATCCATTAATTTCATTTCATCATCGTTAGTCAGAGGAACCTTTGCACCAAATTGTGCAAAGCGATTGTTCACAGATCGAGCAGGAGCAGGAGCAGGATAACGTTCCCATACCCATGGGGTTTTCAATTTCGAATCATTATCACCACCAAAACCATTGGCAAAACGTGTTGAACGTGGAAGTTGTAATGACAGTGTTTCTAAATTAGGACAACAAATCAATAGATCAAGACCTTCAAATCCACATAATGCGTCCTTCACAATTGCCAAAAGATTTGCACGTTCATTTAATGGATGATTCAGCATACGACTTGTCAAGGGCTGACAATCTTTAAGTTGAATACAATCGCATGTTGCATGTACTAAGCCAGCAGGTGAAAAGGATACACCAAGTACTACGTATAAACAATCGAAACAGAGACAGATAATTACTATTAAATTAACAAAAAAATGCTTAACGAAATAAGTAAAACAATAACATAAATCGAGTAAAACTGGTCAAAGCCAAGGTCAGTAGTAGTAGCAGTAGCAGAGTAGCGGCAAACACACCGGAACGCCTGCTGAACAACAAAGCTTTAATTAATTTTTATAAATGATTTTTTAGTTAAATATTTTTCTTGCTTTGCTAATTTTTTTTTTTTGTATTTTTTCGTATATTGGGTGCGTCGCTAAATGTTTGGACACGCAACAATTAACTTGTTCTTTGTGTGGTTTATTGCCCTTCGCGGATTCGAGCCAAAAACCATGAGTCAAGCACCTAGATGATTTAGCATTTTAGATATTTTTTACCGGGAATTTATTTGCTAAAATGACCTTGGCCTAGAATTTGATATAAAGCAAGTTTGTTTCTTAAGTCTAGTGTTCTAGAAATTGATTTCAATTGATCCACCACTTACATCCTGTAATAGCAACTGCGTATTGAAATTGATAATAAAATCTTTTAAGAAACATTTTCATTAGTTTTCCGTTAATATCCGTTAATTTAAACACATCTTTTCGTTGCCTGTTTAACAAACAAATAAAAGTTCTTCTTGATTCTCTTATAAGGAATTTTTTATTCAAAAAAAACCACTTATTTTAAAAATTTGATATAAAAAGTATTTAATATTCAGTATGTGGGTGTGTGTGTGTATATATATATATATATAGTATTCTGTTTGTTTATTTATTTTTGCTCTTTCCGATATGGTTGTATTAAATAAACTCTCGTAGCACTCGCGTCACTATACTCGACAACTAAACAAAAATCATGAACTGCCACTGTCGAAGTACAAAATGAATATAAATTGATTAACAAAACAAAAAAATGTAAAATTGTTTCTTTCGTTTTGAAATCTCAAATTTAATCGACGAACAGCAAAGAGTAGTAGCGAAGCGAGCGCAAATGATGCAAAATTATTACGAAAAATAAGAGTAAAAACAAAACCAAAACAACAAACGAAATTTGTTTGTAGCGCGCCGCGCACTGACCATCATCATGAGACAAGAAGGTAGATAGGCAGAGGTAGACAGCATTCGATCGATTCAATTCGGTTAAAAGAGTAGTGATGGTGATGAAGAAAGCCAAGTAAGATATGAGATAGGCAATTTAAGAGTAGTAGCATCGCGCACGCAATCAAGTTGAGCAAGAAAACGTGTTTGTTATTCCTCTATAGTAGAACAACAAACAAAACAACTCAGCACTCAATGTTTATTGTCTATTTAGTTGGTGTTGATTATGAAGGAAAAGATGAAATATGTATCATTGCAAGCATATACACACACACACCACCACTTGTATAAATCTTATTATAATATTAAATGCACTTTGACACTTTTTGTTCACCTATAAACTAAATAGAAACTAAATTATGGAATGCATTAGAAAAATAAACGCTTTTAAGTCTTTCATCCAATCCAAAAGAGAGTAGTCATCAATCGTCAAACTTTAAGTTAAATAATTATTCACAATCCATTCACATCGCATAGACAGTGTCATTAACTTCACTGCTCACATTTTTATAAATCTGTGTCGTTTTTCTTTCTATGCGACTGGTGGCACTTCTGCTGCTGCTGCATTGTTTGTGGCGGTGGCGGCGGCGGAGGCAATGACACTGCTAACGTTATTTTCAACTTGTCCAACAGGTTGTGCTTCTACAACCACGGGCACGCTGTGACCTGCAAGTATTGGCTCTTGGTTGATTTCATGTGTTTCTGTTGCAACTACTGCTTCTGATATTTCTGGGGACGATATATAATGATCAACTGTTGCATCTAAAACGACAGCGGCTGCTTCTGCATCGTCATGGTGACTGTCATTGCCATTATTAGTAACATCAGCAACAGCATAATTTTCATCGTCTACTGGCGTCTCTTGACGCAATACTGCAGCTAAATGATTATCATCTGCCACAGACTCAATGACATTAATACTTTCTGCATTTACTGTTTCGTTTGTAGCTATTTCTAGTTGTGGTTGTTGTTCGTGTTGCTGCTGCTGCTCAGTCTCTCCATTATTGGCAATTGTTCCATTTACATTTAAATGATTGCTTTTGTGTTGCAGTTCATTGAGAATCTTTTCGCCAACTTTGGCATCGATTTCGTCGATTTGTTCTTTAAGGTTGTTCCTTAAGTCAGCAGACCATTTAGGACACCATTCACGGAATAGTTTAATCTGTTGAATAAATTAGTAAAATCCATTAATTTCTTTGTTTATACACACTTTCTATTAAGTTATACTTACGCGGCACTGAAACAGACTCATTGGTTTGTCCTGCAAACCCGAAATGGACATGGAATTAACCACACCGTTCATATAAATCTCATTACCATTGCAGCAATTAACATCTTTTGCTAGATATTCCACTAGTATAGGAACAAAGTCATCTCGCTGCAGTTCACTCCACTCCTTGAACCACTGGACAATATAACGAAATTCACGTTCACTTGTTAAATGTATAGCAGCCATTTTTTGTTTGTGTTTGTTTTCAATTTTATTTTGTTTGTATTTTAGTGAAAATCCACCGACGCTTTCGCTTCAGAAATACGTACAAAATATCTAAATGCACTTTTTCCTAATCAGAACCCGCCCAGAAGATATGAATGTATGTGCAATGCAGCTGTGAATCAGTTTCTGTTTTACTACTACTACTACTCACTCACAATGAAATGCACTTCAACTTGAAGGTAGTAATATTTCAACTTGCATTGAGTTGGCAGCTCTGTTTTCTTTGTTTACTTCCCATGACCAATACAAATTGTTTTTTTGGTTTAAATAAATAAATGAAATAATCAAATACGGAATTTTGGCAATTCAAATTTTGTATGATTGCGTATTTTTTAATGGTAATGCATTTGTTTACCTTTTGCCACTTTGCACTTCGATTTTGCAATATTAGTATAATAATATTAACCATTAATATTACATAGGAATATTATTATTGACTTTGGAAAAGAAACACTTTCTCTCTAAAGGTTCTTATTACTCTCTCAAAGTTCTTGTTACTCTCTCAAATTCCAGAAGTTATTCTTCTCTCTTCCCCACTCCTCCCTCAAAAATTAAATGAAGTTGGAAATTTTTTGACGTTTTCTTTAAAGTTCTTTAATATCCTGGCGGAGATTATATCAGATGCCAATATAATATTAAGTGAAAAAGAACTTCTGGAACGTGATGAGATTTTGGAGTTGGTGAGTGGTTGGAAGAAGCAGAGTTGTGCCTTAAAATACACCAACTGTAATCGGAAAAACCTGGCTAGCTGACACAGAACAGGATGTTGATGCCATAAGCGAGGAAATGAAGAGTAAAATCCACTCATAGAGGATAAGCGGTAATTATAGTGATTGATTATGTTCACAATAAAGTTTCTTTTAAATTTAAATATTTGATGAATTTTTGCAGCAACACAAAGCGCAGCATTGACAGCAATTTGAGTGAGTTGGAGCACACAATTGCAGCGCTGCACTATGCTGAAAAGGAACTTTTGTCAGAGTGTCAAAACAAAGCAAAACAATTGGAAGAAATGCGACGTGAAAATTCCAAGTTAAGCGCAGACGCAACAAAGTATTTTACGAAAGTTGTGAGTGGCTTCGCTTTATTAATAATTGTAGGATTTTTTTTGTAATGTTTTTGTGTGTTTCAGCAATTGCCACCGCTTTTTATGCATCAGTTGCCACTGGATCAGTATTTTCTAAAATGTGATTTCTTTATGCAACATTTTACACTCTACATGAAGTCTAACTTTAAAATACAAGATTTTACAGATTTTGAGTGCGTCAATGACAATTCGATGGATATAACATGCCAACTGGAGAACTTGGAAAACTCGTAAGATTTGCAATTCTTTAAATTAAAGGATGTTTGGTGATGACTTTCCGTTTTTTAATGATTTAGTTTTTAACTATTTTTGAAGAATTATGTGAAATATCTGCGACTTTTGATGATATTTTTTTTATTATGTGCCTCTCATGTCTTGAATTTAATATCAGATTAATAGAGTTTTGCTGCGACAAAAAAGGATTGATGCAATTTCAATACAATGACTATAAGGCAGGTGCATTAAAACATCCCTTCTAAGTTCCCGACCCTTCTGACAAATCAATTGTCAATTTGGAACATAACTCCCATCGTATTGACGTTCTAATTGTTCAATATACCGCTCAGACTTAAGATTTTCGTCCGATCCACCCACCAAACACACCAAAAAACCTTCCTGGGCTTAGCTAATATGAATAATTTGTAGCTATGCATAATGTATTCTTTTTTAAAAAAGACCACTGGACATTGTATCTTGATTTTGAAATACATTTATGTTCGCCAAAATTGCTGGCTCCTCTTCCTCAGCACCCGTAAATTGGAAATTAAATATAAACAAATGAAATACACTCGTTTTTAGTTATGAGATGTCTTCAAAATTTGATTTTTTTTTTAAATTTATTTTGGTTTTAAGTTCTATGGTTTTTTTTACATTATATTTCTTGCAAGACAAAAATTACAATTGACAAAATTAAATTCGAGAATTTGGAAATATAAACTCAAACAATATGAAGATTGATGACAAAGAACATAAATGTAGATTATAAAGGATACTTATAAAAAATGTTGTGTGATGATTATGTGAAGAATTGTAAATATGGTGATTTTATTATGGTAACACATGAACAGAGCTAAGAACAATTATTCCTCCATTTTTGGTGGCTCTGCCGGAGCTGGTGCTGCTGGCCACAAATTTATATAAGCCCAAACGCCCTCGCTTGACGCTGCTTGAGCCCGTCCTTATGGTGGTTGACGAGTCCATCCTGGTGGTGGTTTTTAACTCCAACTTTCTCCAACAATCAAAGTGGTAAATATTTTGCCTCTTTTGATGTTAATCTTGTCACTTTTATGCAATTAGTTTCCAATTCATTGCATTTTCCAGCCAATTCAGTATTCTTCTCTTCCAAGCGTTTATTTTCAATTTCTAACATCTTAACTTTTTGTTTTAAAATGTTTAATTCGGTTTCGGAAGGAATTTCTATACACGTTATTGAATCATTTATACCATCTACATGCATTGGGTTATTTTCGAGATGCAACATGTTTGTTGGCATAGCATCTGTCAATTCTACAACTGAAGCATCACTAGTTTCATCTATCTCATCTATATGCATTGGATCACTACTCAGATTCAACATAAGTTTGGGTACAGCATCTTTTTTTAACCGCAAAGCGGTTTTGTCTGATTCTTCGAAATGCAACTCACAAACTTTATGCGTGTAATTAATTTGCCAGGGGTCCATATTCAAAATTTCGCACCATTTCTTCTTACTTGATGTAGGGAAACTATATTTTTTTGAAGCACCACCAGGACAGTTTTGTACACAACAATCCAATGGCTTTGCTGACTTTGAGCTAAATCTGTTCATGTTGTATAATATTGTTTAACGTACTCGTACTTATATTAAACAATCAAATTTTTTAACAAAATTTGTTTAACTTACAACGAAATCTTTTAACAAAATTTGTTGTAAACTTTACTTATGTAAAGGAATTAAATATTCATAAATTCAGTCGAGCCGTTTCGGAGGAGTTCATGCACTAACACCGTGACACGAAATTTTTATATATTAGAAGATAATTGCAAATTTAACTGCCTAAAATTTGAAATTTGTGTTAAAAATATAAAAGTTGCTGTTTTGTTCATTAATTTGTTGTTTTATTCATTTTTCAGCTGATCGAAGCGCAAACCATTGACTTCATAACACTAATTTTCAGGTTATGTTCAACACTAAATGCGTGTTTTTCCATCATGGCACATACATCCATACTCTACTCACTGTGAACTCAAAAAGACCGGACGCAAATGAAATTTTATTGAAAGAAATAAACGAAAGTTGTATTGAAATAAATAACGAAAGTGTATCTGCATCTATAAAAGCCACCGACGCGTACAAAATATCTCTAAATGCACTTTCAGTTTTAATACTACTTCTATACTACTACTCACTCACAAAGAAAATGCACTTCAATAGTTGAAGGAAAAAACGGTTTATTTAATGAACAGGTAGAAAAACTGAACACAGGGAAAAGTGACGTCACTGAGGGTTGTTGCTATGGCTAAACAGTTAAATAAAAAGAACTGGTTTTTTAACTCATTTTGGCTTTTTTTCCCCTGTTTCTTTCCACTCCAAACATAAAACAGCTGATGAAGGCATTTTTAAGTAAAATATTAAGCAAAATAAAGTAAAACAGACAGCGAGTTCTGATTGTGCGAGTTCTGGTTACCCGTTTTTTGTCACCGAGTTCTGAGCAGCTGTTTTTTGTTGTGTTTTTGTTTTCATTACACACACAAGTAGAGATGAGCTAAACAGTGATTTCAAAATCACAGTGATTCTAAACTGTGATTGAGTGTTGTGACATTATCTGCCATCATCAGCTGTTTATTGCCGCCATCTATCGACATCACCTAAAATGATCCAAATTTTTCCAACACTTTTTAGAGAACTCGAGTTCTGAGCTACAACAACAACTACAAATTTCGTTCATTTTCCCTGTGGATGTTGTAATTTGAACTCGAGTTCTCGTGCGAGTTCTGCCGATTCGATTTCTCGATTTCTGCTCTGTCTGAATGCAATATAAAGCGACTACAACTTGAATGTAGTAAAATTTCTACCTGCATTGAGTTGGTAGCACTGTTTTCTTTGTTTATTTCCCATGACCAATACAAATTGTTTAAAATTTGTCTTTTTTTTAAATGATGTGATATACTGTTACTACATTTCTTACAGAATTATTTTTCAAAATTTTTTGTTGAAATAAATGAATGCATTTAAATGAAATAATAAAAACGGATTTTTGGCAACATCAAAGTGCGCATTTTTTTTGGTATTTTTTAGTGGTAATGCATTTGTTTACCTTTTGCCACACTGCATGCACTCAGTAGTTATTCAGTTTTTCGACACTGTGGCGGCGCTCGTGTGTGAAAAATTTACAAAAATTTATTAAATTAAAGAAATGTCAGTGGCAGAAGTGGAAATAGCAAAAAATACAGAAGAGCAAAAGCTCAATGCGAGCAGTCCAAGCGATGCGACAACTAATAATCATACGCCGGAGGCTAATCATGAAACCGGCGGCAAAATTAATGAAAAAGAAATAGCTTTAGCTGAAGAGTACAAAAATCAGGGAAATGAATTGCTAAAAAGTAAGACCAAGACAACTTTACTTACTAACCTTTAGTCTAACCTCATCATCTAGCACAAGACCGACCTACAGATGATGGATGATATATCGTGGTGTTGATGCTATGCGTCACCCAATGATCGTAGGTCGGAAATATAATTGCCGCCCACACTACCGCGCGCAATCCTTTGTTGTGTATCGCTCACTGTGTAGTGTTATTTCACCATAACCTTAAAACGATTTGCGTGAGATAATATTGTAGCGTAGCGCATT
Source organism: Amiota communis (assembly GCA_037043315.1). Taxonomy (NCBI): domain Eukaryota; kingdom Metazoa; phylum Arthropoda; class Insecta; order Diptera; family Drosophilidae; genus Amiota; species Amiota communis. Next base: position 674,715 of record JBAMAV010000582.1, read on the forward strand.
ATACTCAAAAAAATCTATGATAATGAATGATAAATTAGATTAGCCAATGAAATCAACGATTAATCAATTTTCTTTGTTTGCAGCTAAAGAATTCACAAAAGCCATCGATATGTATACCAAAGCCATAGAACTACGGCCTAGTGCAATTTACTATGCAAATCGTTCGTTGGCACATTTGCGTCAGGAGAGTTTTGGTTTTGCCTTACAGGATGGCGTCTCTGCAGTCAAAGTAGATCCAGCATATCTGAAGGGCTACTATCGAAGAGCAGCAGCTCATATGTCTCTGGGTAAATTTAAGCAGGCTTTGTCAGATTTTGAATATGTTTCCAAATGTCGCCCCAATGACAAAGACGCAAAGCTAAAGTTCACAGAATGTAATAAAATTGTAAAAATGAGAGCATTCGAGCGTGCAATTGCTGTTGATAAACCAGAGAAAACACTTTGGGAAATGTATAGAGATTTGGAAAATATCAGTAAGTCATCATAAGTTTCATAAATTAAATTCAAATGATTAATTTCATTATTCAATTCCAGAAATTGAAGATGATTATAATGGACCAACTCTGGAAGATGGTAAAGTTACAGTTCAATTTATGCTTGATCTTATGGCGCACTATAAAGCGCAAAAAAGACTACATCGAAAATTCGCTTATAAAGTAAGATATCTCGAAAAAAAGGGACTCATTTATTTTATGTAAATTTTTATTTTTTTTTTTGTTTTTTTACCTGATTTAACACAGATACTCTGTGAAATAGACACGTACCTGCGATCCCAACCCTCATTGGTTGACATCACAGTGCCGGATGAAGAGAAATTTACTATATGCGGTGATATTCATGGTCAGTTTTATGACCTTATGAATATTTTTGAGATTAATGGTCTGCCATCGGAAACGAATCCATATCTTTTCAATGGCGATTTTGTCGATAGAGGCTCATTCTCAGTAGAATGCATATTTACGCTATTCGGTTTCAAGTTGCTGTACCCCAATCACTTTTTCTTGTCACGAGGTAAGTACAGCACACATCGAAATAAAGTTGAAAAGAACACAAATCATCATTTTGTATTTGCCAGGTAACCACGAAAGTATCAATATGAATCAAATGTATGGTTTTACTGGAGAAGTATCAGCAAAATATACAAGCGCCATGGCTGATATATTTACGAGGGTATTCAATTGGTTGCCCCTTTGTCATTGTATTAATCAAAAGATACTTGTTATGCATGGAGGTCTGTTTACAAGTGATACTGTAACTCTCGATGACATACGTCGTATTGATCGTAATTGTCAGCCACCTGAAGAGGGACTTATGTGTGAGCTATTGTGGTCTGATCCACAAACATGGCCAGGTCGTGGTCCCTCAAAACGTGGTGTTGGCATACAATTTGGTCCAGATATCACAGAGGCATTCTGTAAGCGAAATAATCTGGATTATGTTGTGAGGAGTCATGAAGTCAAGGACATGGGATATGAAGTGGCGCATAATGGCCAATGTATAACTGTGTTCTCAGCACCAAACTATTGGTAAGCAATACAAACAGAGGCTTCCTTTAATCACACACACATATATATATAATTTTCTTAATGCTATTTATTATTTATTTCAATAGTGATACCATGGGCAATATGGGTGCATTTATCACAATTAAAGGCAATAATTTAAAGCCTAATTATAAATCCTTTGAGGCTGTGGTAAGTACTTAAATACTTTTATTATATAATTATGAATTAACTTTTATATTTTATACCATCAGCCTCATCCGGATGTCAAGCCCATGGCATATGCAAATAGCCTAATGAATTGGCTAACGTAGTGTGATAGTAATAATAATCATTATCAGGCAACAATTCTAACAAACAAATATATTACAAAAAAGAAAGCTTTTCTATTCCACCCACTTCCCCCTCCTCTTCCTCCTCCCTCCCAAAACTAATAAGAAAAACACCAATAATTATTAATTATAATGAAACGCAAATCAATCAATTTGCATTGAACAAAAAAAAATACTGTAACTCTTTAAAGAAAAATATTTATACATAATTTATGGCAGGAGAAATGCTCAATGCCAGCAACACAGGAAGCCAATCAATATAATTTTTTTAATTATGAACATCAAACGGCGAGCAATCACCCAGGAACCAAACAAACAACAAATACTGCTTTACTATACGTAAAACTATTATATATATAATTATACATATTATTTTTCAATTATCTGACTTCATTTAAAAAAAATTTTGTTGTCTGTTGTTGACACATTTATGATGATGATGATATGGTGGTGAATGAAGAAGGGCAGCAGCAAGCATCTTATAGCCCCAACAAATAACAAACAAACAAATGAAATTTATATGCATATATATATATTTTTTTTTTTAAATTTTGATTATCTTTTTTTCTTAGCAGCGATGCTAAATGTTTAAAGAAATGTATAATGTTAAACACATATAGAATTAAAAGATATTTTTCTATGTATAATTTGCTAGAACCCCCCTTTCATTTTTGGTCTGCTAATTTTATTAAAGAAATTTATATACTATACACCCTATAGTTAAATATTTTGTATGTATAATTTGCTAGATCACCCTAACATTTTTTATGACCATATAGTACTGTACAAAAGCCTTTTGCTATTGACAAAAAAAAAAAAACTATATTATTATTGATTATTATATATAAACAACAAAAAAAAAATGGACTACGCTTAATTTGAAACTTCAAATTTTATGCAACTCCTGCTTTGCTTTTCTTTTATAATGTCTTCATATTTACCACATACCAATTACCATACCTACTACTACTACCTACCTAATATTGTATGATGTATGTATGTATGTAGAGTATAAGAAAATGATAAAAGCAAAAATCCAATCCACGAAAAAGAAATTTATCTTATGTGTTAATATAGAGCAATTGTGAACAATAATAAATGTGAAAAAATAAGAAGGAGAAATAAAGTTTAAATTTTTAATACAAAAAACAAAGATTTTTTTATTATATACATTATAGAAAATTATATATTAACATCTTTAAGGATTTTGTAAACATTTTTCTTATAATCCTTGTGCTGTAAATACTTTAAGACAATCAAATATACAAATGGTCCATTGTATGTATGCAAAGAGTTAAAGAAACGCACGGCACATGTTTGCAATTCAGCTGGTTGTTTTCGAGATAAATATAAGGATACTGTCAGAGCAATATCATGAAGATGTCTACCTTCGATTTGGAGATTTTTTATGAGGCTAGCAAGTTGTTCCAAAAGTTTTAATTGCATTTTAAATTCTTGTGTTTTCCTAACATAAGAAAAAATATAAACAAGATTTAATAGATATACAAATAATGATCGAGAAACAATTAATACTTACACTTTAAAACTTTTGGATGCACTATTTTTGGCTGCTTCATTTAGAAAAGCCTTTAGATGAGGAATGACATTACTAAGATAAAAGAACAATATAAAGGAATGATTGGAATATTTGAAATAGCAATGTGTGAAACATACTTTAAACTCCTTTTCAATATAAACTCCTTTGCATGAATGCCCATAACATGCAAAAGACTTATACAACGATTCACCACCAGTGGATCCTTTTGACAGAATTTCTCAACAAATGGATCCCAAATCAAATGAACCAATGGCAATAATTCATTTTCATAGTCCTGCAGCAAAGGCAGTCCAACTATTAAACATTCAAGTGCAAGTATTTGATGTGTTTGATTTTCATTTGAAATGAATTTAATAACTTGACTTAAGATCTCTTTGATAACTTCAATGTATTTTGGTAATGTTTGTTTCTCTGCTGCCCCCTTATAATCTGGCACATCATTGCTGGTGATGGTGGTGGTTCCATTGTTGTCGCATTTATGTTGATCTGCTGCTTTGGTTTGATTTGGATTATTCAAATCCGTAGAATCATCGTGTGCAGCTATAAATTCTGGTGCTTTTGCATTTAGCCAACCATTTAATATGTCAGCTTCATTTATTTCGAATTCTATTTGCATGGGCACATTGTCTAACATCTCATTTGTATGTTCCTGCCATTTGTTGACATGCTGAAGGAATGCATTGAATACTTTTAAATAGGAATTTATATTGTCCGTTTGATAGGATTTTGAGCATTCATCGCGTATAGTTTGAAATATACTTTCAAGATGAGGAGTATTGCTACGTGTACTTAATTGTAAAACAACTGTTAGGATGTCCACGGCCGCACTGCTATCTGGTGTCTGTAAATAATGCAAATACTTTTAGAATGTAAACTATGATATTTGTGAGATGCATTTTTTACCCTTTTAAGTAATGAATTCAAATGATAAGTAATGTAATCCGTTGAGCCTTCAATTAAATGTGATGCTTCGGCATATTTGAGTGCCTTCAATATGGAAATGAAGGCAAATTTGGATGCTTGATAAATGCGCGTGTTGCTATTCGCCAACTTTAGTAGAACTCTATGTAAACTGCGAAATATGTAATGATCAAAGGTTTCACCTTTATAGGTGGCACAATGCCCTAGTGAGTCCAGCACTAGGCATGTGTGGAGAACATTGAATTGGGCATCTAAAATCGAAACACGACTTTGACGAGCAACTGGAAATAGCATTAGAATTAATGATTATTATTATTTCCAAATTATGATTTACCTTCCAAATCGTTTTCATCATCAGAATCACAGTCTTGCATACGCACTTCAAGTGCTGATTCGTAAAGGCCTGGTGTACGATCAACAAACCAAGATGTTGGCTTATCAGGTTCTAAACGCGATACCTCATCCGGTCTTAGAGACAAATGCCAGTGTTTTTCCTTTAATAATTCCATTAGTAATAGATTTACCAGCTCAGAATTAGTATATCCTTGTTTACGCTCCTGTCCGGTAGCCATTATAGTTAATAAAAGGATTAACTCATTCATTGCAGGATGCTGTTGTTCCAATAATTCCAAGCAATAATCAAAAATATTACGATTGATGGATGGAGCTTTGCCAAGCAATGTACATATATCATACAATATAGCAACCGAACGTTTTGTGCTCAAATGTTTAAATTTGCGCCAAGGCAATTTGGCACATTCCTCAAAGTCATCGGCATTTTCCACCAAACGCAATGTGTATTCCTCGTTTAGTAGTTCTCGCGATAAACAAAGATCTAAAGCGGTTAGCAGACACTTAACAAACTTTTCCATATTTCTAGGCACTAAAAGCAAAGAATTAAGTTTGTCGTCACTGAGATTACGTAGTAAACCTTTTAGGAACAATAGCTTTGTGCATTGTTCATCATCATCGCAACGATTTAGAATCCTTGGTAATTTTGTTAACTGAGCATCGAACAATAATTCAGCACTCTCATCGAACATATCACTTGTTCCATATTTTTGTTGCAAAGTGTACAATACTTGTTGGCATTGCTGGGCCAAATTTGTATCTTCATCTTCTGAAATACCCAAAATACTTTCCAGCATAAAAATGAAATTATACTGCAAATTATTGGCACAGTTCTGCAGCAACAAACAGCACATATTTGCATAAGCAGTTCGTATTTGGATACTACTGTGTGCTGTCAATTTAGAAGTTTCTTCAAATATTGGACGTAATTTCTTAGATGTCGCTTTGATCCAACGCGGTGATCTTAAGTTAGTTTGTAAATAATTTAGGTGATCTTCTAAGACTTCTGGATCATTGGTATGTTCAAAAACAAAAGAATCATCATCGCCATCTAAGGCTCCTCCATCAATTTTTTCAAACAATTTTTGGAATGCTCTCATATCATAATTTTCTTTAAGAAATTCATTTGTAGTCTCCTCGAACATTATACACAAAACACGCCCAAGAGCTTTTAAGGATAACTAAGAAATGGAAATTCAATTCGAAGCAGTACCAAATTGGATAATTCATGAGAATTCACTCACCGATTTTATACTATCTCCCATTGTATCATCCGATACTGCTTTTTTAAATAGAGTTGTTACAATCTTCGGTAGAAATATAAATGTAGTATCTGCTACTTGATTCCGCAAGACAACATCTGCTGCATCAGCTTCATCGTGGACATAAAATACTACCATGAGACATTCTATAGCAGAGATGCTAAACAGGTACAAAAGTAATAGATAATATTGTAATAGAAGGAGGAGACTATTATGTACTCACATTAGTTTCTTGTATTTTTCTTTATCTATTAACTCGACAAGTGTCAGCAGTGTTTGGCCAAGTAATGTACTAGATTCATTTGTATAGAATTCTTCCAATACATCAGAAGTGGAACGACGTAGAGCCTCTGCCAAACACTGAGTCGTGGCCAACTTTATTTCTTCAGATGTGTCGGATTTCATGGTGGCACTGTTGCCAATACGTATCTGCTTCAACACAACTACTATGATCGAATGCAATGCTTTTTTTTCACCCAAATATATTTTGGATATTACATGGCACATGCAATTGATGATCCCAGTACGCATATCCTGGCTACCACTAAAAAAAGGAAAGTTTCACATGTGTCGCAATATGAACAGATTATACCAATTTATACATACTCGTTCAATTCTTCCAATTTGCAAATCAATGGTATCAATATTTGTGTATGAAAAATTTTCATTTGTACCCAATCAAAAGTTTTGATTTCCTTGTCCAATTTCGATAAGGTTTCCTTTGATGGAGATTTCATAAATGAATCCATCGCAGGTTTAACATTTAAAACATATCCCTCTAAAGATGACATCTTAGCAGGAAGAAAAATTAGTTTTTTCTAATTTTTTCTATATTCCAAAGATTCTCAAGTTTCTGCTACTGGGAAATAACATCAGCTGTTCTAAGACTGCTTGATTCTTCTTCGATATCTGACAAGAAATAAAATCAGCTGTTTTGTGAATGATTCTTCTTCTTCGATATCTATCAAGTAGTAAAATCAGCTGTTCCTTGACCACTGTTCTTCTTCTTCTATTGAAAAGCAGCGCTTTTATGCAATTCAAAGAGAAATTTAAAAATTTATCGTTTTCTGTGTATTAGATTTTATTTTTTTGATGATTTAGGTGAAACATGGAAATGGCAATACATAAAGAACAGAATTTTATAAATTGGTTTTAAGTGTAGAATTGAAAATTGGGAAGGATGCTCCCATTTTAAGAATAAAAATCCAGTTGCTCGTCATTCTTTTTAATGCTAGACTTATAGCCTTTCTCAAAGTCCTTAGCACAAATGACATAACGATTTTCACGCACTGCATTCATGCCAGCCTCCTGACATATACAGTTTATATCAGCATTAGATATGCGATCGGCACGAGCAATATATTCCTCTAAATCGACATCCTCGCTTAAACTCATCTTTGATGTGATGGTGGTGAATACCAAACGTTTCTGGCGACGATCCGGTAAGGGAAATTCAATCTTACGATCAAGACGTCCAGGACGCAACAATGCGGAATCCAAAGTATCGGCGCGATTGGTTGCCATTATAATCTTAACATTAGTAGTTTGATCGAAACCATCCATTTGATTTAGGAGCTCGAGCAGTATACGTTGCACCTCACGATCAGCACCGGTTTGAGCATCAAAGCGTTTAGTAGCGATGGCATCAATTTCATCGATGAAAATAATTGAAGGAACATTTTCCTTAGCCACACGGAATAGATCGCGAACCATACGAGGTCCTTCGCCGAGATATTTTTGCACAAACTCGGAACCAACAACACGTATAAAGGAAGCTGTAGTGTGATGAGCAACAGCCTTGGCTAGCATTGTTTTGCCACAACCAGGTGGGCCATACAGCAAGACTCCACGAGGTGGATCGATGCCTAATTGAATTAAATAAACTTACTTAAATAAAACAATTTTCATTAAAATTACTTACCGATTTGCTTGTAAAGATTATAATGAACTAATGGTAGCTCAACTGCTTCCCGTATTTCCTGTTTCTGAATGTCTAAGCCTCCAATATCAGAATAGCTTACATCCGGCTTTTCGTCTGGACGCAACATGGCAATGGTGCTGTCGGCATCTGGAGGCACCAAATCGACCAAACAGTTGCTCTGCTTGTGCAGAGCCACAGTCGTGGTCGGCTTCAATTTTTCACGATCTATGGTCGACAGAATACGAACATAGTAATTGGAACCGGTGGTCGAGGCCACAATACCAGAATTTTTATCGATAGCCTCTAGAAATTGGCCAATCACAAGTGGTACAGCCTTAATGCGTTTCACTTCCTCTTCAGCATGCAAGAACTCATTTTTTAGATTACGTTGCTCTTCTTTGATGTATTCCTCTTGTACTTCCAATAGCTGCAATTGCATTTGAAGTTTCTTTAAACGCACATACAAGTCTTCTTCATCCAATTTATGAATTGGATTCAAGGCATCTTTGAAGGACGAGGTAGATTTCGATGGTTCCATAATTTTTTAATTGTCCTTATTTAATTTTTTTCACCAACTAAATTAGAAAATAAGTTTACTACGCCACACGATGACTAGAAAATTTCAACGAACTTTTTCCAATGGCATGCCAACCTGAAGAAAACAAAAAGTGAGAAATAAGTGTTGATAAATAGTACAATGAATGTTCAGTGTTGGGTGTGGCAAAAACTGTTTTGGCATGGGATGGGGATATTAATTAAAGAATTCGTATTAAAATTAATTAATTAAATGGAATGTGTACATTTAATAATTAATGAAAATGTTAATACTAACAATTAAGATAATTTTGATCAATGAATTCAAATGGCATGGAGACGAACGAACGAACAGCTGATGCAATCAACAGTTGTTGTTATTGGTTCTGACGTCGTGCAGATACTTCTTCTTGTTGCTGTAAATAAGGAATATCTATTTTTATGCACATTTTAAAAATAAAAACTGGAATCATAAATGTGTGAAAGCAGCTAAAATTAAATGTGCTGCAATAAATGCAGCAAGCAATATCTGTTCGCAACGCAAAGTCTAAAGTTATATACTAATAAAATTAATAAAGGCCACGCCGGTTGATAGCCTACGCAACAAAAATACATCATTGTCATCATCATCATCATATCACCACCATCGCATTATCCCAAGCGTGAACACGGAATATAGTGTGTGACGTGTCCGAACATTATGTAATTCATAAATTGTTGATATACCACCAGCTCCTGTATACCTTAGTTATTGCGTTTTGTTGGCATCTATTAGAAGATGGACGGCCTTATGTTTCTTACGGCAGCTGCCCATTTATTCTACACGCCCTTTACTAAGGTAGAGGAAAGTTTTAATTTGCAGGCAATGCATGATATTCTTTTTTTACGCAGCAATTTTTCTCAGGTATGTTAAAGAAAATACTATTATTATATTTTTCAATATATAATGATCTTACGACTGCAGTATGATCATCATGAGTTTCCTGGTGTTGTCCCACGTACCTTTATTGGACCGCTCTTTATATCAATATTATCAGCACCATTTGTATTGTTGTTTGAGACACTTAAAGTTAACAAATTCTGGGCGCAATATGTAGGTAAAAGACATTTGTATACTTTATGAATAGCCATCAGAAAATACATTAATGTACTCTTTTTATTATAGTGCGTCTCATGTTAGCAATTGTAATATCATTTGCTTGGAATAATCTGCGCAATGCCTATACAAAGATTTACGGCTCGGATGTCCGACTTTGGTTTACTATTATAACTTTGACACAATTTCACTTCATGTTCTATATGTCGCGACCTCTGCCTAATATTCTAGTATTGCCCATAGGTAAATTTATCGAACACCAAGTCTTTGGCAATCAATGATGATTTATAATATATTTACAGTTCTTTATGCCTTGACTTATTGGATCAAGGGGCAAAGAAAACCTTTCATCATTAGTTCAGGCATTGCAATACTTGTATTTCGTTCAGAGCTTGCCATCTTTTTGGGTTTACTATTGGCCATTGATTTGTTCCAGCGTAAAATATCAATCGATAAGTATGTATTCTATTCAATATTTCTAACTTAGCATATATAAATAACATGCAAAATCATTGCAGTTTTCTTAAAATAGCCATGCCAGCGGGTTTTGTTATATTGGCTGCCACCACTATAGTGGATTCATTCTTTTGGCAGCGTCTGCTTTGGCCAGAGGGTGAAGTGCTTTGGTATAATACAATTCTAAACAAGAGCTCTAACTGGGGTGTAGGTACCACGAAATCCGAATGCAGAAACTCAATTTAAATTTGTGTTTTACAATAACAAGTTCTTTTTTTAATTCACCGCAGACTTCACCATTTTTGTGGTATTTCTACTCGGCACTACCAAGAGCTATGGGCGCTTCATTACTATTTGTGCCAATTGGCTTATACGTAGAACCACGTGTGCGTCCCATTGTCTTAGCTGCATTGGGTTTTGTACTAATATACTCATTGCTGCCACATAAAGAAATGCGTTTTATAATCTACATATTTCCCGTACTCAATTTGGCTGCTGCTTGTGGTTGTCATAGACTGTAAGTGCCACTTTTGAGTTCCCAGTCCAACAAATATTGTAATGTAATTATTTTAATTTGTTTTTTAGTTGGATAAATAGTGCTAAATCGGCATGGCACAGTTTTCTTGCATTATGCGCTGCTGGCCATATATTTTTAAATTTTTCAATCACCCTTTTCTTACTCGTGGTGTCGGCTACAAATTATCCTGGTGGTGTAGCTCTCTCACGTCTTCATCGACTGGAATACGCAACACCAAATGTATCTGTGCATATTGCAAATTTGGCAGCACAAAGTGGCGTCTCTCGATTCATGCATATTAACAATGATTGGACTTACTGCAAAAATGAACAAATGAATTACACAAAGGCTGAAAATGCTTTGTATACGCATTTGCTGGTGGAGGCCAAGAGTAAACAGAATTCATATTTGTGGGCTTCATTGCAAGAGGACTACGATGTTTTGGAGTTTGTGGATTGCTTCAATACTATTGGCATCCAATACAATTCATTGCTACCTGTCCGTGTCAAGACTAAACCTTGCATTGGCATACTCAAGCGACGGGGGAAAGTAGTTGATGTTTTTGATACGATAGCAGATAAAAAAGAAGCTGAAAAAGCTGAAACAAAGTCAAAGAAAAAACAGTTGGAAAAGTTTGATAAGAATGATATCAATATGGATGAGGTGGATGAACAGGTGATAGAAATGGAATCCATTATAGAAGAAGAAGAATCTGTGTCTGACTTTGAACCAAAGACTCTTAACGAATTAGATCAAATTGAGCAGCAAATTGATCTTGATGACGATGGCATTGTATCCAATTTGGATAGCTTGGAATACTATGGATCTCTGGAGACACCAAATAAAGAAATTAACTTCCAAGAGCTGCATAATTTAGCCATGGGTCAAGTAACACGTAAAACCAAAGCAACGAAATTGAAATTGCGTAAAATAATCGAACAACATTATCGTTCAAAAGGACAACACATCGAGAATGATGCCATAGAAATGCCAAAGGAGAGTCGCAGTACTCTTAGTAGTGGAGGAGTAAGACATTCAGTTAAAGCAATTATCAAACAAGAACGCATTAGGGAAATGATTGAACAAATTGCCACCATGGATTTAACACGCATTTGTGATTTAGATAAAGTTTCAACCAAAGTCTGCTTGAAACAAGTTATAGACAAGATCGACGAAACGATTACATGAATCATCATCATCATTATCATGACAGGTAAAAGATAGAAATTTGCATTATACATACATATATTATATTAAATTTGATATTTAAAAGACTATTTTGTATACCACATTAAATCGCATTAACATTGTTAATTTTATCATTGTCTTGTGTGATTTGCTAGGAGACATTACATTTTAAACAAAAGAATGAACTGTCAGTCAGAGTCGTCATACTCCAGGATCTTCAAATATTGATTAGTGACACTGAAGAAAAACAAAACTACATAATCATATGTTCCACCCATGCTTGGGTTTGATATTAGATCTATTTTCAATGAGATGTTTTAAACAAAATAACAGGAGATCATATTTGTCATTGGCTTCAGAGGGAATAGGCCTTATGAATATAACTTCTTATATCTAAGACATAATTTTATGCTAGTATATAACCAAAAAATAAGACAAAGTTTAGCACAAGTCCAATGACGGTTAACACCATAGTCAAACGGTATAGAATATTATCCATGGGTCCGCCTTTTAGGAATACTGGCTTGCCGTCGTTTGTTTGAAACTTCTTCATGAGATTTTTCATCTTAGGAGTGAGTTTGCCTTCCTTTGCTCCTTTAGGACCGCAACTTTTTTGACATAAATTATTCGATGGAGCCATGATTGTCCGCTTTCCAAACAAACTTGGCAAAACACGGGTGTTGCGCAAAATCGGCTATAAATGTGATGTATGTATATTATTATGTTTAGATAAACTTCTCGACAACTTTTCTTTACTTACTCGAATCAAAAGATTAAAATTGCGCTGCATCTTAATTTAGAGATAATTTTTCCAAGTTGATGTTGATATCTGGACTGTAATGTTTGTACTAAAGTGTTTTAACTTCCTACTACAAATGATTCTATATTTGATGCCTACTATGTTTTTTGTGACAGATACGGAAAGACAAAAGTTTTTTCTACAGCAAATTTATTACTCATTAAAATACATAGTTTACTCTTGAATGTTGGTTTTGCTTCTCCCACATAAAGTGAATAGGCAATGTAACAGTTAACTGTCGTAGAATTTCAGAGACCTTAAAGAGATTATTTCAGAATACCTTATTAAGATATGTCCATTAGTTTCTAAGCAAACTAGTCCTTGAGTTAATGGAAAACCCAATTTTAAACACATGCTGCTGAAATGTTGTCCAATGTTACACCTCTTACTCTTCTGTAATATCATAATCACTGATGATGTAAAAAGAAATTACATAACACAGTACTTAAATATTAAAAAAAAAAAAGAAATGCATCATATCATGATTGAGATATAATGAGATCTATTTTGAATGAGAGCTTTTTGAAAAATAAAATTACTTAACTATAAAAGAGAGAACATATTTGTCACCGTTAATATTGAGGCATTGAGGGAATTGCCTAATAATTATAACTATAAAAACTACATAGTATATGTAGCCAAAATATCTTATGCTAATATATAACCAAAAAATAAGACAAAGTTTAGCACAAGTCCAATGACGGTTAACACCAAAGTCACACGGTATAGAATGTTATCCATAGCTCCGCCTTTAAGGAATATTGGAAGGCCGTCGTCTTTTTGAAACTTCTTCATGAGATTCTTCATCTTAGGAGTGAGTTTGCCTTCTGTAGGACCGCAATTTTGTTGAAGTAAATTTCCCGAAGGAGCCATGATAGTGCGCTTTCCCATTAGGTTGGGTAAGAAAAGTTCGCTCTTACGCAAAATTGGCTATTGATATATTGATGATATATTTATATATACTTATTTGTCTGATAAAACCCAATTACTTACACGAATCAAATCATTTAAGTTGCGTTGAAGCAAATTACCACCTTCAGACGGAGCCTTACCAATGTCCTTGCCCAATAAATTTGGGAACAATTGTTTGCTGTTACGCAAAATCGGCTATTATGAGATGGTGTATGAATTATTACAATATTAAGAAAATATCTGGTTTTATTTATCTACTTACATGAATGAAATACCTTTTTAAATTGCGCTGCATCTTTTCTAAATTTTATTCCCAAATTTTTCTATAGAAAATTTTTGGAGACCAACTTTTCTAGTTGAAGTCGGTTGATCGACTAAAGTTGACAAACTAGAATATGTCCATATTACATATGATTCTTTGTTAAAAGCCTACTACTATTTTGTGTTTCTAAAATAAATTCTTCTAAATTAATGATTGATACATAAGAAGAAAGACAAATGTTTTGTTATACGACAAGGTTACTATATTTCCAAGTTTTAAATGCGCTCTTGAATGTTTAGTTTATACATTTATATTAACAACAACACACAATTATATTTAAATTTTAAGTGTCCCAAATTGATGAAGCATAGGGTCAGAGCACTGAAAGAAAATTGATTCATTAGAATTAGATTTACTATGAACGACATATGTGAAACTTACACTAATTCAAAAACAGGAAAATATATTACAAAGCCGTTTGGTTGGTTCAACTACAGGTTGTCAATTTGCTTTGGACATTATTAATTATTAACCTAACTTCTTTCCTTCATTGCGACAACGATGATTTAATCTGTCTTGGGTACACTCAGTTCATAGAACAATTTGCCCATGCCGCCGATACCAGCCAAGCTGACTACTACAGTCAAACCGAACAACACATTGTCAAAAGAAGAACCCTTGAGGAAAACTGGTTTACCATCCTTCTTTTGGAAATGTTCCTGAAGTTTCTTGATTTCAAAGTATCCCTTCTCGATGTTGGGGTTAGCGGCAGCACGGCGTGCACCTGAGGTAGCGAAGCTACGGACAACAGCCTGTAATAAGGAATAATAAGAAACAAAAATTGCGGTTATATACTACACTCAACAGACAATGAATGAGTCTTACGTAATTTCATTTTGTCCATAAATATTTTGGACAAATTAGAAAACAAATTATGGATTTTTGATCTCCTAATATTTTGGAGAAAAGCTAAAATACTTACTCTGGACAAGTTCATCATATTGTTGCAAGAATTATTTATTTTTCACAAAAGTGGCCCAGTTTATTGTATTCGTTCCGCTGAATTTTTAGCGAGTTCTTCTTCTTCTGGAATTTATGACAGTTCCATGAAACAGTGGTGCCATATGGAGAAAATTTCATGAAATATGATTTGTTGTTGCAATGATTAAAATTAGCAAAAAAAAGAATTATATTCATATATATGCTATTATGATGCTTAATTACTTAAATTTCAATAATTAATCAAAATTAATTAAACTTTATTTGAAATGAAAAACATATGGCAACACTCAGTAGCATGGAGAAAACAGAGCTGTCACCTTGATATTTGACAATTGTATAAAATCAAAAAATATAAACAAGATTTAAGAATTGAACATCTGGTGGAATTTTAAAAAAGAAAATTAATAAATTAATAATTTAAATAATGGGCTTCCTTACAGTATTAAAGAAAATGCGCCAAAAAGAAAAAGAAATGCGCATCTTGTTATTGTAAGTGTAGAAGTGATTTGCAAATTTATGACTCATTTCAATCATTCATTTTTGTCATAAATTGTCTTTTCAGAGGACTAGATAATGCCGGCAAAACTACCATCCTTAAACGATTTAATGGGGAATCCATTGATACCATTTCACCTACTCTTGGTTTCAATATTAAAACTTTGGAACATAATGGTTATACACTCAATATGTGGGACGTGGGCGGTCAGAAATCTTTAAGATCCTACTGGCGAAACTATTTTGAGTGCACTGATGGTTTAGTTTGGGTGGTGGACAGTGCGGATCGCATGCGTATGGAGATGTGTAGAGAAGAACTGAATGTATTGCTGCAAGAGGAACGTTTAGCAGGCGCCACTCTACTCGTTTTGGCAAACAAACAAGATCTTCCCGGTGCACTCAGTTCAAATGATATCAAAGAGGTTGGTTTTGGTTCTTTAGCATAAATAAACTTTTATTTTAATTCCATTATTACAGATACTTCAATTGGATGACATAACTACACATCATTGGTTAGTTGTTGGTGTTAGTGCCGTGACCGGTGAGAAATTATTGGGCGCCATGGATTGGCTTATAGGAGATATAGCCAAGCGAATATATACATTGGAATAAGGAAATTCGAGTTTAAGGTATTAGATTTAGATTAATTATTTTCTTTATTTGTCAACCAAATACATTCTGTAAAGCTTTTCTTCTTGTTCATTATTAAATTTCGGTTTTATATTAACCTTAACAATTTCAGTGAAGCCTTCGGCTAACGTTGGTGCTTTGTACTTTTTCTTCAGCATATTAAAAACCATGTCACTAATCTTGGAATGATTTTCATCTGTAAGCTCTCGATAGTTGATGTTGTGCTTGATTTGACCAAGACTGGCATTCATTATGAAACATCTGCTATCGACACCATTGTCTTTTGCGATTTGTAAGAATTTCTTGCGAGCCTCTTCATTAACATTGGTGTTATCCACAACACAAGAAATGCCTGAACTTAAAGCACGCTCGCATGCCTTTGCACATGCCTGTGTACTACCAAGGGTATCTGCGTTGACAATTGTATAGTGATGTGGTTTAAAAATCTTCTCGCATATAAAACTTTTGCCGGAACCAGGTAAGCCAACCATTATTACTAACTCGCAACCATGCGCAGGTATTTTGACATCCTCTGGTTCGAAAAGCTGTATTCGATCGTGTACATTGCTTGGCTCAAATTCAGGTTTATTCCATTGTTCGCTGCGTTTTCCCAAGAAATGTTCTTCTGGTGTATAGAATGATACGCCTATGTTTGCTGCAAACAAACGATCCGCAAGTGAATGATCTTTTCGTTTTCGATTAACGCCAGAGCCCTCTTCAGGGCGACCAGCTGCGTCTCCAACAAAAAAACATTTTTCCAGCTGCAATTTCACATTGTCGTTCTTTTCTTCTACCAAGTAATCCCACATGCCGGTCAAGGGCTTTCTATAAAAGCCATTTGTTGTAGCTATAAATACTTGAATTGGAACACCTAATTTGCTTACGATTTGTTTAATTTTTTTTTTAAAATCGTCAAGTTTAGTTCTGCCACGACCAATGGCACCTTGATTTGTGAAGAAGCATATTTTGTAACCATCGGCATGCAAGCGTTTTAGTTTTGTTGGAACCTCTGGATAATTAATCTGCCAATCCTCATGGTTTTTCGGGAACACATTACCCGATTTTGTCCTGATTATAGTACCGTCCATATCATATGCTGCAATCCTTTCTGAAGAACGTATACCGGCACTGGTGTAGATAACAAGTTTTTCATTATCTATGACATCCCAATGCTCAGATGCTTCTGCAGCATTCATTGACGATGATGCTGGACTCTCATTGGTGGAATTGTCATCCATTGATGATTGTTCTGGAGGAGGCTTAAATACTACTTCATAAGGATGTCGTCCGTAAACAACTTCAATGATATCACCATGGCATATCTGAACACTTGTATGTTGAAGCGCCATAACGCCATTAACAGAGGCTGGATTAAGGCCTAATACTTTAAGATTGATATTGCCTGTTTTTAGATCTACTTGTAATTCCAATTGCTTTTTGGAGCAGCGGGCATCTCGTATACCAGTTTCTTTGTTGCGACCAACGATATTTGTTCCAGATTCCAATACTATTGTCTGGTGTTCCGGCTCAGTTGGTTTTAAAATACATGTGCGTTTAACAAAATCGGATATAGATCGACTTAAGTAATTTGTTAAAGACATTTTAACAAATTTGAATTTCACAAATCTTTGGATAATAATTAAATAGCTATGTATGCAGCTGAAATAAAATGCAATTAGAGAAATTACCAGACTGCATCGAAAAGCACATAAGCAAAATATAATTAATAATAATATAATTAATATTGTCCCAACTTAATATATATATATGTATTATAATGGAATAATATAAATGAGGCTTCTTAAATTTTAAACAAATTTCACATAATAGCGAAATTTTGCCAACCATTTTAAAGTGCTTTCAGTGGCAGCACCATACCAATGTTTAGTGTTGCAGGGTGCAAAAGAAAATATCCACATTGCAATAGGTGGCAACACTATGTTGTGTGATAGCATCTGAGAAAGAGGAAGCAAAATGCATGCAGTAATAGCGTTCGACTTAAAAATAAAAATAATAATAACAAAAACTGTAATTTAATTCATAAAAATAATTCCAAACAAACATTTAAACATTCTAAAATGTGTGGTGAAGTGTTTAATGCAAGTGCAACAAGTGTAAACATCAATTAAATCTTTTAAAAAATCGTGTGGCCATCATCGACATGAATGAAAAATCAAGTGTAGAAAATTGTGGCGTAAATTAAATAATAACAAAAGATTATTATTATTTATATACCTATAAAATGAGCGATTTGTTTATAATGTATATGCGTTAATTTAGAAATGTGCTTTAATTTCTATTATAGAAAAATTATACATAAATTATGTGCAAGAAGAACCAATGCTGCAACCGCCGCTGCCGCAACTGTTGCGATCGTGAGAATTTGAACAAAGCCATAAAATTTATTACAATACCATGTTGTTGTTGTTGTTGTGCCAAATGAATAAAAAATTTTTAAAATATTTAGTGGAGTGTATTATAATATTGTAATATTGCATTAAAGTGCGCGCGCGTTTTCATCTTCGTTTAAAAATTTCGCTTACATCATTTTAATTGAACACACACTGTACCGAAATATTTTCAAGGAATAACAAACATAAAATATAAATACAAAAAAAAAAAACAAAAAATGTCCAAATTCAATTGTGCATTTGATCTGCCATCAGCGCAATTGTTGTTAATCGGTGTGTATTGTATTATTAATTAAATCAAAACCAAAATGCTCTTCCTTTCTTCTTGATGTTCTTCTTCTTAATGTTGTTTGTCAATTTCATTTTTAGCTTTGAGTATAATTAACGCCCATAATTTTGTGTGTGTTGTGTGATATGTACTCCTATTACTACTACAACTACTATTTATTGTACGCCTACTCCATTTTCTCATAATGCGTGTGTGTACCAGTGTCGCAGTTACTGGGGGCGGGAGTGAGAGTGCATTGCGTACGTATTAAGTACATTGTTGCTGATACCGCACCGCGCCTCAACCCTTGGCTTGGCAGGCATCAACACATCATTCCTCTACCTGACTCAACTCTTGTTTTTCTTTTTCCCATTTTTGTTCTTTCTTTCTTCATTTTAACTTCCTTTTGAATGATATGCTTCGAGTTGTTTTGTTGTGTTGTTGTTGTATTAGAAACTTGTTCTAAAGAAAATGGGAGAATGGGGAGTGAAGAAGAGTAAACAGAAACAACATTGTTGCTATTGCATTAATGTTGTTTTTGCTTATGCTTTTGTATTTATTCCCACATTGCTCACTCATTCACTTACTCTCCCATATTCCCACTCTCCAATTCTTTCTTTTTTTTCCCATTTTTATTTTGTATTATGTTCCCTTCTCGTCGTTCCCGTTTTCCTTTCAAACCGGTTTTCATTCAAGCGCCACTTTAAGCTCATCCTTTCTCCTTCTCTTATATATGTATACATACACACATTCATAGATACTTATGTATCTGGTTCTACTTCACAGGAAAGATACATAGATGTGGATACCAACGGGTGTGGGTGGATGATTATGTGTGTGTGTGTATGTGTGTGTGTGTGTATTTGTGTATATTTGTTTTTTGCATACACTCTCGAACGCAGCTTAAGCTGCTGCTACTGCTGCTGCTGTTGCATAGTGGGGCTAATTGTAAGATACACTGCAACAAATTATAGATACATCTAAAATTTTCAATAAATTGCCAGTGAATTAAATGAGTGTGGGTGGTGGTTGGTGGATGCTGCATTGCTTTGTTTTATAATAGGTACAGATACACACACACATGCATAGATAAATAGAATTTGGGTTAATTATGTATTTTAAATTTCTGTCTCTGTATAAATTTTGTATTTGTTCCACCGTATGACAATAGTACGCAACCTACCCCAAATAAGTAGAATTTCCATAGAAAAAACAACAAAGTAAACTAACAAGGGGGGAATGATGAAAGTTTCTCTGCCTTACCCAACACCAAAAGTGATATTTTCCTTTCAATAACGCTTGGGTGGCAGCAGGCAAACTATAACATTTACGTTAGCCTTTTGATGCTACTTACTTACGTATACTAGAATAGTAGTATAGCAAAGCATCATTGTATGGTTGCATACAAGTTTGTATGAATGAATGAATGAATGAATGAAGTAGATACATACATAGATTGGTGTGTGATAGTGTGAGTTAGTGTTTGTTTGTAGGATTAGTTCCTAGTAACTACTAACTAACAGAATGATGTTGTGGCGGCATATTCTGTGAAAATGATATGTGTACAAAGCAAGTACATGAGGAGGAGGATAGACTAATCACAATGACAACAGCAACAACAATAACAACAACTACAGTAATGACAACAGTATTTGCAAATGTAGGAAAATAAACAAAAGTGTGTCTATATACTCTACTATCTAGTACTATCCACTTACCCCAAATTAAGTTAAGAAGCATTGACCAGCCTAAATTAGATTTATCTACTACATACTAATCTAAACTCAAGACAAAACCTCTATTAAAACAACAACGAATTGTATATCTCTCTAATTTGATTTACTCTTATACTACATCTATCAACAGCAACAACCTGCCTTCTATTGTCACTTGTATATGGCGCCATATTACCTGATGGTCATCGCATTGATTGTGAACATTATGATGAAAAGAATTGCACTGGTTATGGTGATTGTGGTACTAAAGTGGAACACTGTAAAATCGAATCGGAAAAGATGCCCAGTTGTTATGTCTTATGGTCGATTGATGATGCAACGGGTAAGTTGTGTTCTGTGCAGGAGACAATCATCAACATCATTAATTTTGTATTTTATATTTTTTAGGCGACACACGTATCAAGATGAAGGGGTGCTTTACGGATATGCATGAATGCAATCAGACTGAGTGTGTGACCAGTGCCGAACCACGTCCCAAAAATATACATTTTTGTTGTTGTAAAGGCTCTATGTGTAACACTGAACAAAAGTGGATACCAACAACAACAGAGGCAACAACGCAAGGTAAGTGCAAAGTACAAAGATACATACAAACATACATATGTGTTCATGTATCATGAAGAAAAGAAGCATAAAAATTGTTGGGTGGATGGGTGGATTTTATACAGAAGGCAGGCAGGCATGCAAGCAAGAAAGGCAGCGCACTGAACCAAGTTGCGTTGAGTTCAGCACGAGTTGAGTTGAGTTAAGTTAAGCACAAAATGTGTTTTTCTTTTATTTCATGTTTTTTTTTTGTATAATTTATTTTTGTTGCTGTGAGTTTTTAGCGCTTTTAGCATCGTTCATTTTTCTCTTTTATTTTTCGGGCGCACATGCAGCAACAACATCAACAGAAATGTGGATGCTGATGTTGCTTGTTGCCTTTGGAATGTTTACCCCAATTTTCAACTTTGTTTTTGTTTTTGCTTTTATTTCAATTTTTTTTTTTTTTTTTGTGTTGCGCTTCTTTTCTCTTATTTTTGTTTCGTTTTTTGTTTTTGCGCATATTTGTTCCTTAACGTTTTTCAACACTTGAAATGAGTGTTTGTAGCTGAAGCTGCCCCCACGCCTGCCTACATAGAGATGCCTGGCATACGCCCACGCCCATGCCCACTACTATTATACCAGGCACATGCATTGCATGGCATGGCATCGTAGCTTGTTCGTGTTAACGAACTCTTGTCTTGCCTTGCCTTACTTTGCCTGCATGCTTGTGCCTTCCTGCCTGTGCTTACTGCTGCATGTGTTGCAATTTCTATTCGTGAGTTTGATTTTGTGTGTGCCTCATGCGCACGTTTTTCCAACTACTTTTGCAGGGGGAGACCTCTATATTTTCCATTGAAGTTGATGCTGCTGCATCCGTCACTAAGTTCAGTTCGTCCGCATCACCATCATCATCATACTCATACCCATATTCCTACTACTCCTTCTTGTGTATTTCTGCCGGATTTGCATGCATCTTTTATGCGCTCATTTTTTTTGTTTTTTTTATTTTCCTTTTTTTTTGTTGTATTTTGGTTTTTGTTTTGTGTGCTTAGGTTTCTTTTTTTGATATTGCATATTCAAAAAATTGGGGGCGAACTTTCGTTTTTTTGTTTTTGTTGCTTTGCCTATTTTGTTTTTTGTTATTTCTATTTCTCTTTCAGTTATGTTTTTTTTTTGTGTGCGCCTTGTTTGCTTTTCTAGCACAACTTACTACTGGTACTGCTACAGATTCCTCTTCCACTCTTCCACTTTGCTTAACATATGCCACTTAAGGTGTTATTCACCTGTGGAGGAAAGAAGGTGCATGCATGATGCAAAAGGCTTTGAGCGCCAAAAATCTTATGAATCAAAAAAGAAGAAAGAAATAAATCATATTCTTAGATCTACTTGACTTGCAATCTTCACCAAACAAACTAAACAATACCAAAGGAAACTCTTCTAATATACTATTTAAATTACCTATTACAGTGCCCAAGGAAAAATCACCAGAAGATACAAATCTGATATACATCATAATTGGCACTTCGCTGTTTGCGGTCTTGATTGTTATAATGATGGTTGGGCTGCTATTCTATCGTCGTCGTAAGCAAGCTCATTTTAATGAAATACCAACGGTAAGTTGCTTGTCATTTGTCATTTCTTTTATATCATTTTTATTTCTTCTTGTAATAGAATGAAGCAGAGATTACAAACTCCTCACCTTTGCTTAGCAATCGTCCTATACAATTGTTGGAACGTAAGGCTGGCGGTCGTTTTGGTGATGTCTGGCAAGCAAAATTACATAATCAAGATATTGCTGTGAAAATCTTTCGTATGCAAGAAAAGGATTCATTTAATACGGAAATTGATATTTATAGGGTATGTGTTAATCTCACACAATCTATAAATAATCTTCATAATCTTTCATTTCTATACTATTAGTTGCCACGCATGAGACATTCGAATATTTTAGAATTTCTTGGTCATGAAAAACATATGGATAAACCAGAATATTGGCTTATATCAGTCTATCAACATAATGGCTCCTTGTGTGATTATCTTAAATCGCATACAATTACTTGGCTTGAGCTATGTAAAATTGCTGAATCAATGGCATGTGGTTTGGCTCATTTACATGATGAAATTCCAGCCAGCAAGACGGAAGGCTTAAAGCCATCTATAGCACATCGTGATTTTAAATCAAAGAATGTTTTGCTTAAAGGTGATTTGACTGCATGCATAGCTGATTTTGGTTTGGCTATGATCTTTCAGCCGGGTAAACCTTGTGGTGATACACATGGTCAGGTGGGCACACGTCGTTATATGGCGCCTGAAGTGCTCGAAGGTGCAATCAATTTTAATCGTGATGCTTTCTTGCGTATTGATGTCTATGCATGTGGTTTGGT
This sequence comes from Amiota communis, assembly GCA_037043315.1. NCBI lineage: Eukaryota > Metazoa > Arthropoda > Insecta > Diptera > Drosophilidae > Amiota > Amiota communis. The sequence continues at coordinate 697,777 of JBAMAV010000582.1, forward strand.
CTTATGGGAAATGGTTTCACGTTGTGATGCTGTGGGTCCAGTTGGTGAATTTCAATTGCCTTTTGAAGCAGAGGTAAATAGTCAATACAACATTTAGAATATATATATTTATTACATATATTTATAGCTTGGTCAACGTCCCACCTTGGATGAGGTACAAGAAAGTGTAGTCATGAAGAAATTGCGTCCACGCATACTTAATACTTGGCGTTCGCATCCGGTATACTAATTTTCATTAATTTAATGTTGTTTATTCTCTTTGTTTTACTAATTATTTCATTATTCAGGGTCTTAGTATATTCTGTGACACAATGGAAGAGTGCTGGGATCATGATGCTGAGGCACGTCTCTCATCATCATGCGTCATGGAACGTTTCTCACAAATGAATAAATATCCAACAACGCAACTACTAATCAAGAATCATACAAACATTGATGATGCAAAAGAAACAACGAATTGTTTATAGAAAAGGTATTAAATCACTTTCATAATCATCAATCCATCATTATAATGAAAGTGATTTTTTACCCCGTACCCAAAATTTGATTAGTTTATAAGTAAAAAGTTCTTTTTTTTATATTAATCCAACTATTATTATTATGTTTTTTGAAATGTGTATACTAGTTTTTTTTATATAGTTTCATCTCCTATACAGATAGACAGACAACATACATATACACATACACAAGACAAATACAAATACAATTACAAATATGTATAATACCTACAAGAATCCATTATTATTTGATCAACAACTCATTCACTGCAAATTATATACTACAATTTATATAATAATTTAGGCAGCTAAGTTAAACAAAGCAAAACAAGTTGCAAAATCAAAAAAATTAAAGAACAAAACGATAATTATCTAATTAACCTTAAAATTAATCTTAAATCTTCTATAGATTGCCTTTTTAAATGTTTTATTAAGATTGTTGATTTTTTACAAATTTTTAGTTGATTTAATTAATTTTTTTGTGTAATTCATCGACTGAATTATGATTTATATTGAACAATATAATATTTAATATTTATACCTTTCACGAAGCGATTTCTAGTTTAAGTTTATTACGATTCATTGAGACAGCAATTTTTGTAACATGATTTATCCATTGTCTGCTTACAAATTGTAGTTGATTTTTATTTTAGTTTTTATTTTAATTTTAATCCATATTTCTATGTTTACACAAAGACTATGAAATTATATAGACTGTACAAATCGCTCGCGAGGAGACAGAGCTTTCTCACCCACTGAGGGTGATAGATGAATCGCTGAATTCGAATAATATATTCTTAAGTCGAGAAGTGAGAGTATATAGAGTCCGAGGCGGTAGTCAGTTGGAGCTAGAAACGCTTGCAATGAGAGTAACGTCCAACTTTTAAGTTTTCTCAAGTCGACAAGTGAGAAATAGTCCGAGGAGGTGTAACAGTAACACAATTAGTTGTTGAGTAATTTTGGGATACCTAACAAATAGAAATTTCAGAGAGAGGCACGATATCTTGAGCGATTTTTTAAGTCTATTTATTTCATTTCAAAGTTTTTGGTTTATATATAACAAAATGCAAATTTCTTAGTACTATAAACAAGAAGAAATTTGTTATACACATAAGTATGTTTATAAAAAAATTAGGTGGATCAAATCATTAACGTACACGATTTACAATTTAATCTTTTAGTTTTTTTTATCATAAATATTTGTAGAGAAGTCCTATTATTAAATTATCATATAGATGTAATATTTTTTGTCAAGAATCATTTTTATTTATAAGAAAATAGAGAGAAGTTTTGACGTTTCGTGAAAGGTATGAAGAACATTATTGACCATATTGAATTATTGACTATAAATTTATTTTTAATTTTGCAATTGATTCATTTATAATTTTAAGTTCAATTGATAATTGATGCCTTATTTTTTAAAGTAATAATTTTAATTTTCTATAGCTTTAATTTGCCTTATTATATTTTATCTTTATTTTATATATTTGAATTAATTTTTAATATTTTAGTTTTATTGTTATTTTTTAAACATTTTAAATAAAATTGAATAAATTTAATTGATTTTATTTTAAATGTTTTTCTTTTTTTGTTTTTAATAAATAATTTAATTTATTTAATTTTTAATTTAAATATTTGTGCCAATAGTTAAACGAAGAATAGAAAGATATATAAAAAAAGAAAGAAGAAATGCCATATAAAATTATGTAAAATTTAATGTTTTTTTTTTGTTAAAAAATCAATTAAATAATATATAATTGTAATAATAATTCATATATTAATTAACTAATTAATTGTTTGATTAATTAATTTTACTGCTGAACAGTACAAGTGACACCTGAAGTTTTCAAATTAAAGTTTCTTTTTAAGATCAAACACAACCAATAAATGAATTAAATTATATTACTTTATATATCTATCTTTATACTATGTAAAGGAAAGAAAAACAAAACAAAACACAACAACAAACATGAAAAACAAACACAAAAAGGAGAAAACAAAAGCAAGCAAAATATTATTTATTATTAAGAAAATTTATTAACATATATCAAGTTCAAGTTTAATGTTAACTGTTAGGAGCAGCGCCACAAAAAAAATGTAATCATAACAAAAAAAAGAAAAGGGTAAATTTATTTCTTTATGTAACAAACATAATTTCTATAAGACAAATACAAGAACACACACATATATTGTACATTAGAGGGCTGCAGGAATGCAATCAAATCAGCATATAGAGTACTACATTGTAATCAAATTTAATAAACTCTATATTCATTGCTTAAACAAATATGTTAAGGCAGACGGCAAGCAGTCATGCGAATTAACACACGTTCTTTCAACACTTACAAGCGAAAGAAGAAGTACCTACAACTTTGTGTTATACTCACTCTGAATGAATGCTATGCGTATCATTTTTGTACACATAAACACACGTAATTAAACGATGAGTATAGTGAATGGTGGTAATGAATGGAAGAAGTGATTGCAGTAGTGTACAACCGAAGACTATTGAATATTAGACTGGTCAATATCGTGAGCGAGACTAGAGGTCTTCATGAAAACATTCGTATGCCGTTTTGAATACATTCATATGTAGGAAATTACTGGTATTTATATATAATTACGGCATATGAACCAATTCATGTAAATCTCTAATATAAGCTGGACAATTTTGTTTATCGGTGCTCACGAAATTGTGCAGTCTGTAATATATAGACTGAATAAATCGCTCACAAAGAGAGAGAGAGCTCTCTCCATTCACTCACATTCACTTCAAATAGAGAACAGAAAACACATTCATTTCAGAGTGAATGATTCATAGTATGCAGTTTTGACTGCATTCCTGGAAGCCTTTAATATACATACAAATAAACAGAAGTACGCAAACATAGACTCAGCTCGCCTAGGCGAAAAAACAATGCCTTAATTGGCACTTCCGCCAGGAATTAACAGGGTCAGCATATGCCATGCAGGAGGTGGATAAGTAAAAAGTTGTCTATGGAAGCAACAGATTGGACACTGGACTCTGTACTATTGAGATTGAATTTCCATCATCTGGTTACCATCATCATCATCATCTCCACCATGGCATATCTCCATATAATAAAATAAACAAGTTCTATAGAAATTTAGTAACATTTAACAAATAAACAACAACAAAAACCTGATTAATTTCAAACTGTCGATTTAGTTGCATAGCATAATTAAAACACAAATTAATAAACAAAAAAACAAACAGACATACAAAAATTCATATATACATACATACATACATATGTAGTAAACACATAGATCGATCAAATGATCTAATACATAAGTACATACAATATTTTATTTACAGAATGCTTAATTACCTGATTTATTTTTTTTAAATATTTAATTAATTAATTCATTGATTAATTTCGTAATAACTTTTATATACTTATTATGCAAAATGGTGCTGAAAAAATGAAATTAAATAATAATAATAATAGTATATAACAAATAGATTTAGTAATTTAAAATAAAAAATAAAATAAAAAAAGGTTTTAAGAAAAAAATGGAGTTTTGGAAAAACATTAATAAACTGTTAATATTAATAATAATAACAATAAAAATAACAATTCACCGTAGTTTGTTACATATCAGCAAATCATGCATTTTTGCATTAAAAAAAAAAAAATAAATCAACAACAACATAATAATATTAAAATTAATACTTAAAAAATGGTTTGGTTTTTCTTTTTTTTTAAATAAAAATCATAACACATTTACATATAAAAAATAATAATACAAAAATTAAATAATAGTTGTATATAATTTATAAACATTATTAAGAACAATAATTTTTATATGAATATATTTTTATAAATTTAAGAAATTTAATGTTTTTAAAACAAATTGAAGGAACGCAATGAAAAAAATATTGCATAAAAGTTTTATAAAGACATTTACAACAATAATTATAAAAAACGAAAAAAATTATGAAAGTTTACAACATTAAAAAGAAAAACATAATAAAATAGAAGAAAAAAAAGCAACGTTAAATAAATCAAAAATTATTATTATTATTAATGAATATTTAATAAAAGAAGTTTGTACTCATATTAACATTAAGCTTAATTGCTAAGCAACAATTGAAATAAAATGTTCAGTATTTTGTATGTAAAAATTATTAAATAAAAATATTAAAAAAAAAAAACAACAATAATGAACAATCATCACTTGTTGAGTTTTCCTTAAATTTTATGTATTTTTCCTTAATTTGTAATTAATTTTTTTCTTAATTTTTTATTTATTTATACTTAATTGTTTTAAATTTACATTATTTTTTAAATTAATTTTTATTTGTTTTTCCTTAATTTTTATTTTTAGTTAATTTTTCCTTATATTTTTTTTTTTTTAATATTATTTTGTTTTATTTAATTTTTCCGGATTTTTTTTTTTGTGATTTTCATTAATTTCTATTTATTTTTGAGTTTTTCCAGTACAAAACTCGGTTTTGTTACCAGGCAAACAGAAATACTTACATGCAATAAAATAACCTCTCTCTGCTTAATACACGTTCACACATAAATAATGACATATTCCTATATTAACCACTCTCACACTCTCGCTCTCTCATGAGTTTTCATCGAATTTCCAATTCAAATTGAGTGAGCGAGATCATTTTGGTACGCGTCTTCAACGGGTTCGGTTCATAGTCGCGCGTCTCGGTAAGTCGTGTTGTGTGCATCATAAAGTAAAGTATTAATATTGTTACAATACAATAATTAAAATATCTTTAATAATTATGATTGATGTTAAAAAAGTGTGTAATATTGTTTTGCATAATAATAAGTGAAAGAATTTAATTTAAAATACAAAAAAACTTCATTGAAATTAGTTGTTTGCAATAATTTGTAAGCGTCGTTTTCGTTGTTTCCTTATGTGCGATACCGTTACTATTTTGTAGTGAGTGAATTAACAAGTGAGTGAGTGGAAACAGAAATGGTGTGAGAGCAAAGAGTATAAATTATTTTATTTTTTGCTAAGAGTACAAAACAATTGTGAGAGCATTGAAACATTAAGTGGTAAGTCTATGTAAATTTCACAGCATACCATTCAGGGATAATATTTAAATATTACAATTGCTTATTTTTCAAGCAAAGCTTAGTAATTTAGAGCAATTCATTATTGAAGTTGATGTTAAAATTGCTTCATTCAGTTTTAGTGTGCCACCTATCGGTTTTAGTACAATTGGTTTGTGTCTAAGATTGCTGCAGACGCCACCTGTCGTTACGTTATCAAGATTTAATTAATATAAATAATGAAGTGCTTTAAGTAACAAAGCTTTGCTTGTAACAAAGGCTGTTCTATTATCAAGTTTTATCCCTAGTGTATGCTTTGCTTTTTTGATATTTTAAGCAAGTTGCTTGCTGAATTTCCGCCATTTCTACTTTTCGCTTACGAGTAGAGTTTGGCGATATGCCATTCAAATGGGAGGGACCACAAAAATATGTCATATGTATGTATGTATGAGTGGATAATAGTCCTGCTCATTACTTTTCATTAAGTATTGGTTTTCGAGGTATGGAAGTTTAATAATTTTTTAAATCAACCATCCACCAGTTTGGTGATATGACATTCTAATAGGTGGTATGAACTCTTAAGTATGGGAGCACAACACGCTGTCGGTTGAAAAGACTTCATCTTAACGATTTCCTTAAAAGAAGATTTTTAAATTCCCATTTATCCAGGATGTCATGTTTTTTCTATGCTCATGTAAATATCCTATGATGTTTAAAATTATTCGAAATTGAAATAAAACTCTTAATATTTCCTGCTTTCACGACGCCATTTCCTTTTTTTTAAGTTTTTATTGTATTTAAATCAATATATAAATATTTTTATTACAATTTTCCTTTAAAATCTGAAAAATCAAAACATTTTCCTTTCATTTCACACGATCTTTAAAACAAACAAACACATAATCTCATGATCTCTCAGCAAATCAATTGCAGTTTTTTGTTTTCTTTTTTTTATGTTCGTATATGTTTTGTTATAATTTTTATACAAATATATTCTTTATTTTTATTTTTTCATAATAAATTACTTACACAAACAACACTAAAACATTGAGAGTGTTATGTGTGTTTATAGATCAAAAAATACCATCCAACATACCAGACTCATCTTCTCAAACTTCAATGACATTCAAAGATCAAACTGATAAGAAATTCCATAAAATTTGGTTTATTCTTGGATATTGATGAAATTTCAATCATTATAAAACTTAAGGATTGATTCCTCAAGTTCAAGAATAGAAAAGGTAATGAAGATTGAAGAAAATATCAAGGGAATAGAGAAGAAGAGAGAGTATAGATACTTATATAAGTTTGGGATTAAATATCTTTAAAAGATTTCTGTGTAAGTTTTTAGGTTGTAGAATTTATCCAATTGTGTTTCCTTAAGAAACATTTCACATTTCTTGGACTCTATAACGCAAGCCCCACCCCCTTTTTCTATATTCCTTTCTTTTACAATATTTCAGAGATCAGACTTTAACCAGCTTTCAGTTTGTTCCATGCTTATACATTAATATATATTTTTATATATATATAAAATAATTATTACTATTAATTACTGTATATGTTTTTTTATGAAAAAAATTAGAAAGTCACTATAAAATGTTTATAAAGTTTTACTACATAAATGTTTTTGTTATTTGTTTGTATTATTTGTTTTTTGTATTTGTTTGCTTTACTTCATACTTCGGTCCTGTGCGTTTCTTAAGGGATCGATCATCTTATATTAAAATATATTTGTTTATATATATGAATGTATTGTATTGTATATTATTTTCATTTATATACTACAATATAATTAAATTAACTTATGGCTATATTGAAGGTATAAGAATATATAAGTAGTAGTAATGTTAAAGATTTTATGCAATTGTTTTTCTCTTACTAAGTACCATATATATATATATATATAATTATGTGAACTGAGCTACAAAAGGACATTAACATACTTAGTATTATCATATATGTCATACACATGTCTATGCAAAATTTTTACTTTAATATCTTTCACATCTCATAGTACGAGTATAAGTGGGCATAAAGACTTTGTCGTGATGCCCCTAACTAATATCAGAAGAATCATTAAGGAAATGATCAAAGATAGAAAGAGCTTCGATTAGTCTAATTCATATATTGTAGTCACAGGTTTCTCAGTTTTTGAGCTATCTAGAAATTTAGTGCAGACACATATAATAAGTGAGTCTAGATCAAAGTTCCCTGAAAGAGCTAGTCTATAATTGTGTATTAATCAAATCAACTACATTTGAGCACAACAATTTCTCTATAACATCCACAATTTTAAGCTTACGAGTGCTGAAACTTGACAAAATGATTTAAGGATGGTATATCTATAGATATACCCAACTCTAGGTACAGAAATCATTCGATATTAATGAGTTAAGGACCACTTAACTCTGCCGCAAGGGTGCAGTTGTACATGCTACAGCTAGGGATGCACGATGTATTTCGAAACGTACCGAACACTTTCAAAATTTATAAAACCCGAGATGCAAAGACGAAATTAAACGATAATTCCAAAATTAGTGTCAAAGAGAATTCTGCTTCTTGACATTGTGACTATCGATTACTTTACAGAGTTTTGGTAATCAAAAAGCTTAATTAGTTAATTCCGGGGACAGCACTAAGTGCATTTAATTGCCTTCAGACTGGTGGAATCTGAATATTTCAGCAATTTGTTTCCAAATCTCTGCACTATGTGCATTTAGTTCCTGGAATATTGCAAATTACTGAAATTAGAGAAGGAAGCTAAAGCATGTTGTGTGAGCTTTGCCGTTGAAACACTTAGAAAGCTTAGCAAGGTATGGAGTTTGGCCTTTACTTTTTGCATACAAATCTTATATGTTCTACATCCATTATCAATCATGCTTGAATCAATCTAGAATGGTATCGATATATATCAAAAATATCAAAATGAATTTGACTTTGCACAATCACCGCCACACACGGTCAATCATGCTTGAATCAAGCCAAATTGATTGTATTGATCGTTCTTGATTAAAATAGATTGGCCATGTAATCAAATACAAATAACATACGATATATGAAAACATATAGATATAGAGTTTTGATATATCATATCGGAATAAATATCGATTTATAGTTTCCGAATTGAATTACCCAACTCCTCGAAGAACGGCTTAGCGAGAAACCGGATTCGTCTTCTAAGAAGAGCAGGGCAATCACAAAGGAGTTGTTGGATTTGTCCCAATCAGTTGCCGATATTTACAACAGGATATCCTCCCATGCCTGGAAGTGAAAACTAGAGATCTGACAGGCAGGAAGTGGGCAAATGAGTCTGGCTGTACTGTCGCTAGGACGCTCTGGTCTTGCTATCAACCAAAGAGAACCTCCGAGCTCCTACACTTCAACAAGAAAAGGATTCGGACGTTGTCAGGAGTTATGACGGGGCACTGCACCATCGGGCTGATGGCCCACAGGATGCAGTTTCCACATCATGACTTCTGTCATAGCTGTGAAGATGAGGAGGAACCCCTTGCAGTTAAAACAACAACAACAATGTTAGGAAAGAACAGACTTGCCAAAGCAAGAATCTAAGGGGGATCTTTGGAGCCCCTATAAAGATGCTTACAATCAAGTACATTATGTACAAAAATTGACTAATCTGGCAAGTATTTGATATATTTGCCCCCATATAAACTGACCTAAGTATAAGTAATTTCTGAATAATCCAAGTTCTCATTTAGTGATTTGTGATGTGAAAGTTATGTAAGCTTCGGTGCAACCGAAGTTAAAATTCTTCCTTGTTTTTCAATCTTTTGTACGATATGTCTTACTAGTAGGATTATACTTAATAATGATGTTAGATAGAAAAATATATAGGATAAAGTAAGTTAGGAATTTGGAAATTGTTTCAAGGTTTGAAGTCTTTTAGGAGAATAGAAGTTTTAATGATAAAAAAAGTAAACTATTTTATTAATTTAAGATATGCGATTGGATCAAGCAATTAAGAATGGAAAATATATGTACCATAGGTTATAGGTTAAGGGAAATGAGTTATACCAGTTACAGGAGTTACATACTTATGTATGATACAAATAGTTATATATAGTTTTCATTTTAAATACATAATAATATTAAGTATAATTTCAAATTACATATTGTGAATATATAGAGAGCTCCTTAGATAATACATACATATGTTAGTTATATATAATTCTAAATACATATACATAGATACAATATATATGGTTTATTTATATGTGTTCTATGTGTAAGAATATATAGTTTATATGTTTGTATTGTGTATAGTATATACTTTTATATAGAATAATCATTGATATATAATATTAGTAAAATATTTTTTTTTTGGATTTTTCATTTTGTTCAACCAGCATTCATAGAAAGAAATAAAATATTTGAGTTTTAATAATTCCCATCTGAATTGGATACTCCACATTTTGAAAGTAAAATGGCTGCCAAACGTTGTGTTAACGGTTCTGTTGGGGATTCAGAATCACTACAAGATGCCGATGGTAGCTTGTTACCATTGCTAACATCCAAATCTGTAGCCGATGATGCATGATTTGTTGTAAATTGTAAATTTGCTGGTACCATGTCGTCATCTTCCTCGAGTAGTAGACTGGAATATGAATGGGATGTGTTATCACTGCGACTACGCCCTCCACCACCACTTGATGAGTTCCGTGATGAATGTGAGCCAGAGCCACCTCCATCACATTGAACGAGATTACATGGAATGTGTGCAACTGGGACATTATGTTGCGGTTCATCAACTGGCAAATCATCACCACTGCTACTTAAAACATCCTCCTCCTCCTCTTCGTCATCATCATCGTCGTCGTCGTCTACATCAACATCATCATCTTCGTCACCAACAACATTGTCATCATCATCATCATCGTCATCATCTTCATCGCTTCCAATTGATTCACTTAGACTTAGACCTTCAGAACTATTACTTCTATTGTTGCTATTCGAGCCATGACTTTGTGGTTCACCTGAGGAATTATCCTCCGGTGCACCATAATCATCAACAGCATAATCATCAACACCAATATCCATATGTGGATGTGGCAGTTCATCTGAACCGGCCTCATCGCTTTCCCCAGCCGAGGGATCCGAGCCCTGTAAATCATGCATTAATTCTGGTGATGATGATTTATTGTAATTTTCATCACTGTCGCTCGATGTGGCACCTAAACATTTAAGAAATTTCATAGTATATACTTTATAGTACAGGTATATTTCATATATTAATTACCACGCAATTTATCCAATATAAGTGGATAGAACTCTTGGGCCGTTGAATTATTTGGTTCGTATTGTAATACTAGAAGGATAAGAAGAATTAGGTAATGATTGATTTTTTGAATGGAAGTTACTTACTCAATTTGCAATATTTTAAAGCTTTCTTATAGTCCTTGAGCATGACGGCTGAGAGAAACTGAAAGTTTTAAAGAAAATACATACAATATGCCATATCATAGATCATGTTTATATATCTTGTAATGACAATGATTTATCAATGCACAGACTAAACTGCTGTTTGACATCGAATTCCTATCATGACTTAGGTTGAAACATTTCAAAGACGATTGAATATTGGATCAAGTTGTGCATTTAAAATTAAGATTCAATGGAGTCGTCTTCACCCTTTCCCTACCATATAACATGATCGTAATGGCAAAAACAAACAGAATTGTCGGTTCTATACCACCGAAAACCCTGAAATTCTTGAAGACACAAAAGTGACAGTGTGGTGCGGAATTTGTCGGATATGATCATCGGACCGGTGGATGGAAGCACTCTAATCGTAAATCAGTAGAGTAATCGGGCTATGATAACCGATTTTTTGATGCTATTGTTCATGTAAATGGTATGAAGCACTACTGGTTTCAACAAGACGGCGCACCTCCTCACACAGCTTGTGAATTTTTCAAGCAATTGTTGCCCGGTCGCTTGGTATTTTGGCTGGCCTCCGCGTTCGCCTGATATGGCATTATATGGCCAGGAAACATTGGCAAATGCAATGGTAAATGCCAAAAAATAAGCACATTCCGCCATTCAAGCTCAGGGTGACTATTATCCAATCTCCAACCTTTTATTAATTAATAAAAAATTATAAAAGAATAGCCAATAAATTTTACATATGAAAATGTAAGATAGAAAAACTTTTGAATATATCGAAACATCGATAAATATTTGTTAATTAAATACTATTGCATTTTGAATAGATGATATTTTCCTATATAATCTCCTCTACCAACCAAAGCTTTCATTAGTTGCCTTGAAATCATTATTGAGTGAACTACTTTAAGAAAAAACTATTCGAAAATGTATCACATGAAACTTTTGTTGTTGTCTTTTACTGGATTTGTAATCGCAATTTGTGCGTTAGTTAAAGTTATTGAGGTGAGACGTGATTTTCGGTTTAATTACGTACTAGAACTCGAAGATCCCAAAAACGAAAATGCGACAAAGTTATGCAATATTACTACTATATCTCAATTATATGCGGAAAAGTTTGATGTTTCAATTAAATGTGAGGGTGGAGAGAAATTTGAAACAGTAATCCGTTAATTAATATATACTTTAAAAGCATAATAACATAATGTGTTCTTTTAATTAATTTTGACACGCACAAAAAGAAAATTTTCTATAAAGCACTTTGTCACCTTGAAAAGATTTAGAGTCTCGAGTATCTCTAGAAAATTATTTGCAAATGTTCCAATTTAAAGTTCTGCTATTGTCCTTAATTTGATTTTCATCGCTTTCTGCTATGGTAGAACTTTCCAATTATTATAACCGGGCCACTCATTTCTCCCACACCCAACTTTGTTTGTTGAATCTGTGAGACAGGGTTCGGACTCTGACGTGGTTTCCTTGTCCTTTCCACGTTGTCCCTCTCGTTTCCCTGACACTTTGGAGCTATTACCTCAAGGCGACCGCATTTGAAATAGAATATATCTGTGCCAATAAGTCAAAGTAGCTTAAGTCGAAAATCTATGTTTTGAGACATTTCTCATTTTTTTGTAAAATAATTCCTTTTTGGTGTAATTTCAATGTTCTTACTCTAAAGTAAATTGCTATGACTATGTTTCTAAGAAGTATTTTTCTAAAATTCTTTAGTGGAAATACGGATTTTGAAAAGGGCATAAGCTACTTTGGCTAATTGCCACAGATATGTATGTCTCTCCAACTACATACAATTGCAGAAATCGAGACCGAACACCCCACAATTCCAGCACTTGAATGGATTGTAGGTTGTGGCCCGAATCTCTTCAACTGCGAAATCTTATTATTTTTTTTTTTGTGGTGAAATTCCAGAAAAACAAAAGCAAATAGGGATTCCCTATTACTATTACTGAGACTCAAAACTCAATCAATAGGAAAACCTTTTTGAATACAAACTAAAACTTATTAAAAACAGATTTGATTTTTAGTTGTGAGGATGAGCAAAATATTTGAATTATAATTAATTGTGATAATCTAATCTTATCTTATCTAATGTAATCTACTGGAACTTATTAATAATTAGAAATGCTTGACATTTTGACTTAGCTTTCTATAAAAACTCCTCCACTTACAGAATCTTTTATTAGTTGTGTCTTGATAACATCGTGGAGTCTAGGAGTGCTTATAGAAAACTTTTGAAAAATGTTTCACATGAAACTTTTGTTGTTGTGTTTTACTGGATTTACAATCGCAGTTGCTGCGCGTCCTACTCTTCCTGCTTCTATTGAGGTAGAACTTTCTTAAAATTTAAATGAAATGATTATTCTTATTATTTATTATAAGTACGAGTATATTAACATTTTATTTGTTGCTAAATAGTTAAGTGGCGATGATTATTTAGAAGCTGAAGGTGATATAAAAATAGTCCTAGAAAGATTAGCCGCTGCCGATGGTCCAAATTATCAGTAAGTAACCACAATAATTAGCTTATCATCAATGGTAAAACATACGATTGGCATAATGACAATCTGATTTTACAGACTCGGCAAAATTATAGTGGTGAGACGTGAAGCTTTCCCTGGTCGTGTTCAGTATAAGTACAAACTAGAACTCCAAGATACCAAAAACAATAATGCGACTCAGTTATGCAGTATGATTATTATAACCCGATTAAATGTGGACAAATTAGACATTACAATTGAATGTGCGGGTGAAAAGAAAATTGAAACAAAAATCCGTTAATCAATAAAGAACTTCAATCGCATTATATTATAACGTTTTTCTTGGTTGATTTAGACACGTATAGATTCCACATATTAAACAAACTTTTCAATTTATCGAAATAAAGATAAAGAAGTAATACAAGAAAGAAATTTTTATATAAACGCTACTTCACTAACAAAAGCATTAACCCATAATTAGTCAATTTGAAAACATTATAGAATATAGAGTATCTCTAGAAAATTATTTGGTAATGTTCAAGATTAAAGATTTGTTTTTATTTGTAACTGGATGTGCATTGCTTTCTGCTATGGTAGAACTTTTCAATTATCAGTAAGTATCATAATAAACTCAATCAATAGGAAAATACCTCATATAAACTCCCTAATAGCATCTTTAATCAGTCGCCTTGAAAACGTTATTGAATGTAGTACTATTCTCTGGAAAATTATTTGAAAAATGTTTTTTACTGGAATTTCAAATGCGTTTGCTTTGCTTTCTCCTAAGGTAGTAATTTTAAGTCTAAGCCTAATGATTATAAGTACATTCGATTAAGATCTCATTGGATGGCAAGATTGTCATTGGACAATACCTCACAAGTTACTTTTGTTTGTCGTGGGGTGATGAACCGATGGTCAAAAATATATCTAATCCACTAAAATAATCATGACAATAAAGAAGAATTATGATGCTTCTGCACTAACAAAAGCATTTCCCCTTAATTAGTCATCTTAAAAACATTATATAGTCTTGAGTATCTCTATAAAATTATATGGAAATGTTCGAGATTAAAGATTTGTTGTTGTTTTTAACTGATTTTTGCTACGGTAGAAATTTTCCAATTAATACATTATACCATAACTAAATCAATAAGAAAACGCCTCCTATAAAAACTGCTGTACTAACTAAATCTTTAATTAGTCGCCTTGAAAACTTCATTGAGTGTACTATTCTTTGGAAAATTACTTGAAAATGTGTCAAATTAAAGTTTTCTTCTTGTTTTTTACATTATTTTCAATCGTTTTTGCTATGTCTTCTCCTATGGTAGGACTAGTATAGTATACTACGTCGTTCATTCGACAATACCTGGCATGTGACTTTTAATTGTGAGGGTGAGGAAAAGATTGACAAAATTGTCTAATCTACTAAAATAACTGTAATAATAAAAGGGAGTTTGTTGTTTTTTAACCTCGACCTAGGAAGCTTTTTAATTGTGAGTTAGAAAATGAATTTATGAAGAAGGTTAGTGCTTGAAATTGTTAAAAGGAGTATGACAAATTTGATTTAGTTCATTTCATATCTATAAATTTGTCACATACAGAATTGTATCAATTTATTGATATATATGAAGGGTATTTTATTACTGGAACTTATTATTAATTAGAAATGCTTGGCATTTTGACAACTTGACCTTATATAAAACCTGTCTGTCTACTAATAGAAGCTTTCATTAGTTGTGTCTTGATAACATCGTGGAGTCTCTCTGGTGTCTCTTGTCTCTAGAAAAATATAATATTCGAAAATGTTTCACATGAAACTTTTGTTGTTGTGTTTTACTGTATCTTTAATCTCAGTTTCTGCGCAACCTACTCTTTTTGATGCCAATGAAGTAGAACGTTTTCAAAATGTTAAGAAAATTGATTTTGTTGTATTGTATTATATTGTATATGAATTTTTTTATTGGTTAAAAAGGGGAGGCGGATACTTGCTATAATTCAAAAAGACTTGAAGGTCGTATAAAAATGATCCTAGCAGAATTAGCCACTGCTGATGGTCCGAACTATCAGTAAGTAAAATAATGAACTCAATTATCAATAGGAAAACATATGAAGGAGTCTGATCCAGACTTAGTAAACTGACTTCAGCGGCACATCAATGTCCAATGGATTTATTCAACTATAACCTAGAACTCATTGATATCGATAATAATAATGAGACAAAAAGTTGCGAAGTTCCCACTCGGGACCAATCCTATGGCATATTGGTGAAATTTCATTGTGTTGGGGAAGAAAGTACTATAGAATTTGTTGATTCGCCTTCTCATTATATCGATCAATATGTAAGTCTAAACCAAATGGGTGGTTTTTTTTTTTCTTAATATCATATCATCATTATCTGTTGCTAATTAGGTACCACCCACATTAAATGACAAATGACATTTGTTTGCGAGGGTGAGGAAAAGATTGTTGTGAGTGGAACTCATCCATTAAATAGAATAAAATAAAAACACATAAGCTTAACAATAAAGAAGAGTTATGAATAAAATATTAAAATTTTGTATCGGAAATGGAACGCGCATTAATAAGGATAAAAACTACTGGTCAGATCTTGATCAAATTTATATGTGGGACCAAATGACAAGCACCAGCTTTCTAATAAAAAAAGAACCATCAAAATCGGTTCAAATTTATATGATAAATGTCCTGAGTTTCTTCATAGATAATGTGTAAATTAGAAGTTTAACGGAAACCAGTTCGGTGAATATTAATATTTTACGAGGCATCGGTATATGATTCCAATAAATTCAAATGACTTTCGATTGTCACAGCGAAAAGAAACGGTAAAATAACCGTTAAACATTAAATACAGATTTTTATAAGTAGTATGACAAATTTGATTTATCATAGTTCATTTCATATCTGTAAATTTGTCATATACAAAAATATATCAATTTATTGATATGGAAATGATGCGAAAACCAAATTTTCCTATAAAAACTTCTCTACTAACTGAAGCTTTTATAAGTCGGTCGTCTTGAAGACATCATAGAGTGTAGAGTGTTTCTGGAAAATTATCTTGAAATGTTTCACATGAAAGTTTTGATCATATTTTTTACTGGATTGATTGCAATCGTGTTTGCTGTGCATTTTCCTTCTATGGTAGCAGTAACTTAAATTCTGAACTAAATGGTTTTTTCTTAATATAAACTTTTTATCTGTTCCAAAGTTGTTGAATATACCAATAGAACGATTGAGTGGCGATGATTATATAAAAGCTGAAGGTAATTTAAGAAGAGTCTTAGAAAATTTAGTGTCTGGTGATGGTCCATATTATCAGTAAGTATTAACTATCAATAGGACCAACCATAAATTATGTATTATAAAAATCTGATATTGTAGACTTGGCAAAATTAATGATATGGGAAGGTTCAAATATTTTTTTACTGACTACGAAGTAGAACTCATTGATGTCAAAAATAACAATGTGACAAAGAAATGCAATGTTAAGCTGTTTTTTAACACAGATGTGATGTTTCTTTGTGAGGGTGAGAAAGTGTTAAAAGTCGAGAAAGTGTCTATTTCACTAAATTGAAAAGAGTATATAACCATAATAATAAAGAAGAGTTATGAAAAAAAAGATGGTCATTTTGTTACTGGAACTTATGTATTAGTAATTGGAAATGTTGTTGGCGGTGGTATCCAATGAACAAGAGTGACATTAACTTCCGCAACTTTAAAAGCGTTTAATAATTATTCATTGATTAGTATAATATTTTATACACTAGTATAGTAATTAAGATAAGCAGATTGATGGCACACGTCAAGGGACCGCTGCCCATCAAGCGCAAGCTCCTGATGGAAGTAAGCCACTCTATTCTGCTGTATGTCTGTGACATCAAAGAACAGACCATCGCAGCGTGGCAGGAACGATGGTAAACTGATACAAGGGGCAAATGGACTGTAAGACTAATCCCACAGATCCGACATTGGATAGAACGTGAACATGGAGAGATTCATTACTACATAATGCAGCTGTGATTACGTATTCGCTGAAATTGACGACGTAGAGCATACCTTTTTTGAGTGTCAACGGTGGCAAAGGTTGCGGGCTCAGCTGACGGACAATATTGGTTCGATCGCACCGGAAAACGTCATACAAAAGATGACAGAGACTGAAGTGAACTGGACCTTAATTGTTGCGTTCGCCGAAAAGGTCCTCAAGGCGAAGAAGATTGAAATTGATGCTTCTGAGGTCGCACATTGGGGTATGATGGCAATATCAGGAACATGATGTAACCTGAAGCGGCAAGGGGACTTCCAGCAAGTGTCATGTGCTTGACGACCCCGCCTTCCCGCAGTCATGGCGCATGCGGTGAACCTTTAGGTCTAACGTCTACGTTTGTTTGACCACAAAGGGGAATGAAAGAATGCTCAAAGAATGTTTACTCTGAAGTAATACATAAATCAGTTCCGGAGTAGGTATACTGACCAGAGGACGAGGAGGGAGGTTTTGTGGAGATACCACACGTAGATACGACGGTGGCATAGGTGCGAAGGTATTCCTCCCAACCTCTATAAAGAAAAAAAAAATACCAATGAAAACCGGTTCATTGAAAAGATTCATAGATTCGACATATCCAGGAGCTTACGAGCTTAGACTATGTATTGAGATAAGAACGGCTATATATATATAAATAAGATAAGATAAGATAAGATAAGATAAGATAAGATAAGATAAGATAAGAAAAGATAAGATAAGATAAGATAAGATAAGATAAGATAAGAAGATTTAAGATAAGAAATAAGAGTATGCGATTTATCAGAGATTTTCTTTGGTAAAATGCAATTTCTGTGTTGGCATATGCGGAAAAAAAAAACATTAATATTTTTTAAAGTTGCAGTCTCCGGAATTCAAGAATTACTAAGGATTTATGAATATTTAAGTTAGTTTCGAGCTTAAATATTTTATTTGGAATTAACTTCTTCACTATTTTCAAAGAAAATCAATTTTATTGAAAGAAAAAGTTTTCAAATTTTAAGTCCTTTTCTCACGGTAACTTATGGTGAAGTCTTCCTTTATAGGAATTCTGTATTTGTATAAAATGAAATTTACGCCAGAATAAGTTTGTTAACGTCAAAGTTGCATATTTATTAGCCAATCAATAATCTTGGCTTACAGGCGCAAGCTTTTCTGCACAAAGAAAGATAGGAAAAGATATGAATAGGAAAAAATGGCAGCGTTGGCAATAATCCTTTTGAAAAGGATTTTAAATTAAATAAGCATCTTCAAAAGCACAATTTGCATTTGTTGGCAATGTTGATGCCGAGAATGGTCTCCTTTATACACCCTACTATTGTTTGTTTAGTTTATTGTACTCTTATTTTATATGGTAGTTTGCCGGTAGCATAATGAAAGTGAATGAAAGAATGAAATGAAAAATGTATCTGTCTACATATAGCATTGCAGATGAAAGTAGTAGTAGATAAAAGGTAAATAGGTGACTGTGTGGGTGAGTGATGACCATGAGTTGTGTCATTATTACAAGTATATACATACTAGTAAGAATATCATCATTGTAGTATGGCTTACCTCAGCAAGAAATTCGGTCGGTGCTGATATGCTTTCATCGGCATCTGTATACTCAGATAGACTTTGACTTAGATCCTCATTGGAAACGGATGTGGGTAGTTGTGTTCCTGTTAGTGTTGCTGCTGTTGTTGTTGTCGATGAGGTGGCCATGGCCGATGGTGATGTTGCTAAAGATGATGATGACGTTGCGGTTGCATTCATAATGTTGTTTAGATTATTTGTTATTGTTGTTGTTGCATTGGTATTGGTATTGGTATTTGTGTTTGTGTTTAGCTTGTGTGCGTAGACACCATTTCCATTTGATTCATCCATATAGAGTAACTTATTTTTTTTCCAAAAGAATAAAGAAAGGTTAAAGTATTTTTATATCAAATTTTCTTTTTTTTTTATATTAAAAATTTTATTATTATAAGGAATTCTACTCACATTCGACATTTTACTTAAATTGAGTAAGTGTGAGTGCTTTTGTTGTTCTTCTTCACCTTCTTCGTTCGTCCTTTTTATGTAGAATGAAAATCTGAGATTTTGGTTTCACTTTGAAACTCTTTTTCTTTTTTTTTTCTGATAATAAACTTTTCCTTTTAAAAATTTTGATCTTGTTTTTTTTTGGGTGTTTCTGTGTTTTTTGTTTCTTTTGTTTTGTTAAGTTGAATTAGAAAAGTGGTTTTTGTTGTTATTGGGTTTGTGGATTTTGTGTGGTGTATGTTATGTGCTAAAGTTGGTTAAGTGCAAAATATGTTTTTGTTTTTTCTTTTGTTTTGTTTGTTATTTTCTTGTTGTTGCTTGTGATGTTGTTGTTACTTTTCAGTTCTTACATTTCTGGACAGATACAAGTTGCATTTTGTTTTTGAGGATTGTCTGAAATGAGAGAGAGAAATGAGAAAATTTTAGATGGAATCCAAATGAGAAGAAGACAATAAGACAAGATTAAGTTTTGTTCCTTTTCAGATGGTATTATATTCAAGTCATATAACGTGGAAAAGTGACATCAATCCCAAGCAGATGCAATTTGCCTTGAAAACGAGAAAAATGTATTATCTGCTTGGGATACACTCACAACTAAGCCTAGAAAACAAGATTCTCCTCTACAAAGTGATACTGAAACCGGTGTGGACATATACCATGCAGCTTTGGGGCACTGCAAGCAATTCTAATGTAGAAATGCACTTCAAAGGTATCAAAATAAAGCATTCACTCTCTTGTTCCAATTTTAATCTCTCTCTGTCATCAATTTTCAGCGAGTTGGCAGTTTGGTTTGGATCTTCAATGGATTCGGTTCATCGTATAACATCTCGGTAAGTCATGTTGTTTGTTTTTTCCTTACCGATTTGTCATAGTCTTGGTAAAAGCTTCATATAAGTAGCTTCAAGTAAATACAACAGATATCAAAACGAAAAATCAGACCACAATGAGTTATTTGGTATTTGAACCCTTATTTCTTATGACCATTTAAGACCTGAATGCGAATTTGATGCTTTTAAATTATAGTAAATGGTGTTCTATTTTAATAGAACACATTAACTAAAAGTATTCCCAAGGCGGTGTTTTTTTGAAGGAGTTCAAGTCATGTGATTGGGTAGTCTGATCAAGAACTTGAACACCATTAGTCTTTAACTAACATAGATGTATGTTTTTACACTATACTGTAAGTAATGACATCTATGATATGGCAAACCATATTTTAAAATATATTTATACATAACAACTTTATGTACAATATTTACATAGCATATGTGTTAGGGTTATAATAGACTAACTTCTTTAGAAGCTTTGTTAATAATTTAATTGTACAGAAATTACCACTTTTAGTTACCGGAGGACTTTGATTTTGACACAAAAAAAAATGACACCGTTTCAAAATTTGTGTCATTTCAATAGCTCAAAAAACTGAGAGCATATATACGGACAAACGGACAGACACGTTGATAAATTTTCATAAGAAGACATGTATGTTTATGGGCCTCTGAAAACGCTCCGTTCTATGCGTTACAAACATCAAGTCAATGTTATAAAACCTGTTTACACTAGTGTAAAATGTATTTAAACAAATTATAATTAGAAAAAGTTTTTCAATATTTGAAGCTTATTTGCATTGAACACGAAATTGCGGCTTAATTTTGAACAACAACCCTCCATAAAAAAAAACTAATCAGAAATTTCAGTAGCAAGTTCATTTTAAGAAAAACAAGCAAACATTTGCTTCTCTTCTTGTTGTTGTTGGTTTTGTTGTTTTCATTGCCACATAAAAAACGAAAAAAGAAAATAAGCGAAAGTTAGCTAAATTGAACTGTGATACTTATCACTAATTGGATTACACCTGGCCTGACCTTTAAACATTTCATTTCTCTATTTCTATGTATGTAGTACCGACCATGTGAATGAAGTACAAAAATGGCAAAAGTTACAAGTTACAACAAAAAGTCGTTGTCCACAACAAACACAGAAAAAAAATTGATAGAAAAAACGAGGCTAGAAAATGTTAATTCCAATTCAATTTACAATTTGATTTCGGTTTGGTATGAACCTCACTAAGTTTGACAAGCAGACAGAAAGGCAGACCAACAAACAGTTAGACGAATGAAAATTCAGACAGACAAATAGAATTTCGTATTTTAATGAATGTGGTTAGGCACAGTTTGTGTTACCTTTGTAGGACTTGTAGTTAACCGTCGGCGGCAATAGTTTTTTTGCACTATTCAAAGCCAAAGTAATGAATTCAGTTAAAAAGGGTTTACCTTGGTCGAGATCATATAATGTACGATGCGAGAGGTTCTCAATATGTAATTGATAAGAATATACAGTATCATAGCCTTAAAGGAATTTCATGAAATCCAACAAGAGATATATGGAATATTATAAATTTCTAGGTAAATGGTAGTTTTCCGTCATTTCAGTTGTACCTTTAAGGGATATGAAAATGCTTCGAATATGATGCATATGTATATGGTCTTGTATTTTTCTGTTAGCACTGGTGGCAGCCTTTTGTGAGATTTTATTTAAAATTCAATGATATAGAACAATTCCAATAGATATTCAATATTTATCATATAAGATATTTACTAACCGAATACCGAAATTTGAGCTTCTACAGAAGAATAAGATTCGAATGTTTGGAGCACTGCATCACTGAGCTTTTAGCTTAATGGATAGTTACTATGCAGATAAAGAGGAAGAGTCTTCCTATGTGACTATCCCGTACTTCTTGAAGACAGCCCCTTTTTTTTCTTTGAAAACTTGGATAGTCTGATAAATTTGGCACTGGGGGACTTAGCTCTGTGTGTCGATTTTGAGGGTTGTTGTAAGGCGACTTTTGTGACCAATTAAATATACCCATACACCAATACCTCTACTCTCCTGAATTTCATTCATTACAAAGGGCCATAAGGCTTCTGCACGAAATCGTCCTCTATGTGAGAATGGTCTGCCAATCCTATCCTAGCCTAAATGAGCTTGTTATCATGGTACATGCACAGTGTTTTCCAAAAGTTTCCGGACTTTTCTGATGAGTAAAGAAAAACGCAAAGATCTTCCGTTCTGGTTTCAATTTATTCAAAGTACTTGCTTTCCGACTCGATATAACGTTTTGGCGATCGATCTATTAACAAAGCTCTTTCAAAGATGTTCTTCATTGGGATTGAGTCGAGCAATGAAGTCTATGTTTCCATTGAAAAAATATGGTATCTTTTGAAACAAACCGTGTATTTAGTTTTAAATGGGTCATTACCATGATGAAGAAAACTACTGGCATTCATGAAAAAAAGATTTATTATTGAAATCATGATTACACCGCAACCTCTAGACGTCTATTGTAAATAATTGATCATGATAACCATAGAATTTCAGAATGTTTACCTATGTTTTAACAACCAGTTCACACAAACTGCAGTTCTCAATATCTGAAAGGATAATTTTCTTTAAATGATATCTGTGGTTACAAATGCCTTTGTGATATTCCGTGAATCTCAGTAGAGCCTCTCTGGGTGGAATGATTTAACTTCAAAAAGATTCTCTTTCTGGTTTAAGTATATACATTGCAAATTCTTATTATATCACAACCAAATATATGATGCCTTGAAAAATCATTTTCTGGGAATATGAGGATGTTTTTTTAGAACGATTAATGAGTTTCCTTTAAAAACTCTAAACAATGCTATGTATGATTCCTTGCAATTTCATTTTCTAGGGATAATGCGTTTCTTAGAGCGATTATTGCGTGTTTATCAAAAAATTTTAACGCATGTTGTTTATAAAACTAAGCACGTATTTATGTTTCAATACTAATTGTCCATCCCTCGTATATGGTGCATAAATAAGTAAGTACGTGTATACATGCATAAATGCTTGAAGTAGTAGTATGAAGAAGAATGATATGATGTGTAAGTGAAAATCGCAGACAGTGAAAGTCGTTGAAATTATTAAAATCGCGTGTTGAAATTGGAAAAGGGTCCGTTGCAAATATGAAAATAATAATAAAACACAACAGCAACAGAAATTTAAAAAGGGGAAAAATTTTGTTTTCATTATGAAAAGAATTTTCATTATAATTACTTTATGGCATGCATGCATATGAAACATGTTAAACGACAGGAGGAGCAGAGCTCACAAAAATGAAAACGCAGACAATTCAAAATGCATAGTGGACAGAGGCGAGAGATAGAGAGAGTGGTGAAAGAAATTCAACAAAACGCCTGTAGGTATGCAACATTTTATGAAATTATCATTTTATGCGGTGTCAATAATTTTGCTTCGCATGCATTTATTGAAATTTGTATTGTATCTGCTGCTGATGCTAACTGCCAAGTGTGGTTTGCATGTTTTATTTAATAATACAAAATAACAAAACTAAAGAAAAGGGAAAAATATATTCTAATGTTACTTGGGTTCACTGTCAAGGTTTTCTTTTGATATGTGTTAATTTTTTTTTTTTTACTATTTCTTCTGTTGTGTATTGTTTATCATTTGCACTTGAAAGGAAATCAATAAACAGAATGACAACAATAATAAGATTGAAATAAACAAATGCCATAAAAATACATAGTACAAAGTAAAGTGAATTGGCAAAAGAAGGCGACACATTCTAAATCAACGCAAGTTGAAAAGGACAAGTCAGGTCAGGTCAGGAGACATTCATACATACTACTTACAAATGTATGAAGTGATGTGCCTTAAGACAAGACAGGATATCCGATGTTGATGTTGTTCTTTATGGAAATTTGTGGTTTGAGAACTAAGTGCAGTGCATAGAAAGGGTGCTTACTTTGTTGTTTGATTAGAAAATTGCAATTAATTGTGGCTTTGAAATAGGATGTGCCTGTCTTGGCAAATAACATGCATGAAAGAAGAGTCTAGAGGTAATAAATATTTTGTTAAAAGGCTAGTCTATCAAATATTGGACACATTGGACTAAAGTAAGTGTTGACTATGAACCTCTTTTTGTGGTTTTGTCCTACCTTTTTCCTTCAATCGATTCATTTGTTTGTCTTTCTTAAATGAAATAATTTCTTCTAGAAGAAAAGTCCATTTTTAAAAGGACATAAGGCATATGGAACCATTCTAGTAATAACTAACTGAAAGTGTTCTATATTGTTTTATTGCGCATACGTCATGTGAGGCCAGTGGTACAAAAAGTCATTTGCATAATTAAACTATACAAACTTTGCGCCACTTACCTGATGAATTATTATACATAATAAAAAACAGAGAGACAGAGAGAGCAACATTATAAAAAGTCAACAGAGTCTGCATCAAAGTCAACGAAGCGTAAATTTATTTGCTTAGGGTTTGTTATACGCCAAACGCCTCAGGATATTGGAACAAAGTCGAGACTACTGGACAGTGCAGTGCTGTGCAACGTTGTAAATGCCATAAAAGCATCCATTGCTTAATGTTTGTTTGTTGGGTCAGTTGGTGTGTCCATCTGCCTTCCAGTCGGTCAAAGAATAATTTATAACAAAGGAATCTCAGCATTTTGCCAGTTTTCCGAGACTTGGCAAGCGAAACATCGTCATTTTTGGTTTGGCCTGCAGTTGACAACAAATTTGTTGCTGCTGATTCTGCTGTGTTCCACTTAACCACTTATAAAACCTGATTAAAGCTTATAGTACCTATATTGTAAGTACTATACATATACTTGGTCACATACACACCTAAGTCGTCAAAATATTGTTGTAATTAAGTCATTCGTGTGAGCGAAAATATCACCCACCGCCATCACCATCATCACCGTCTTTTCATTTTGAAGGCAGGCGACACATTGTGACGGCTTCCGTTTTACTACAATATTTTGTTTTGGTTGTTTGTTCTTTCTAAAGCAATAAAAACCAGAATTTATGAACTTCATCAAAGTGACTTTGAAACTAAAAACATAACATTTTATTTTGTTGGCTTTCGTGTTGGGATTTTGATGACAACATTGAGTATACAATTATGATACCCTTCGCTCTTTTATATCCATATTTCCCTATATTGCTCTTTCAAATTCAAATGTATTTATTTTACTGTATTGAATTGAAGTCCTTCCTAATCATCTTTTCTTTTCTTTATCATCATTTTCATAATCTTAAGATAAGATAAACTTTTGTGATTTATATATGTAGTGCATATGAATTTCTAATCGAACCCAAATGAATGAATGCATGATTTTGTTGTTTTAGAAAATCAGTATTTTCCAATTCAAACTGAGTATCATACAATATTATGATTATGATGCCATGTCCATAATGTTGATACCTTTTTGACAATTTGCCAAGTTTCTATTGTAGATTGGTTGGTCATAAAATCTTTCTACCATTATAAATATGTATGAGTATTTCGTTTTTTCTCATTATGAGTTTATTAAAGTTCATTCAAAATGTTACGTTTATTTACATAATCATCATTATCATTATTATCATCATCATCAAAATTATATGCTCTGATTGCTATGGAAGCCACATACATAATCTCATGCAAGTGATCAATATTAAAGCATTAGTATAAATGTGCAAGGCATATAAGACCAATACTTTTTCAATATATGAGTTGAGTTGAAGTTCTAATTTTTTGTTAAGTGATTGCATATGACATTTGTCCATTGCCTCCTAAGTATATTATAAATCCTCTGAATGATTGATTGATGCTTCACAAATGTATCATTATGATTATGTTTAAGATGTAACAATAAAGTATTAGTGGGAACCATAAATGAATATAAAAATTATTTTATTGTTTCGATCATCTCTAGAATGATTAAACAACAGAATTTGAACTCAATCATAGTAATAAATGAAGTGTGTATAACTAATGTGTGCCATCACGTGTTCATAATGTTTGTAAATGTTTTCTTTATAAAATTTCTTCTACAGACAGATGGAAAGTAAATGAAGTGAAAATAATTTAGTTGATATTATGTATGGCACCTTTAATCATATACACATACACATATGCATGTACATACAAAATAATATCACAAAAAGACAAAGGTATTAAATATTCTTTGAGATCTTTAAATGTTCATTCAACAGATTCGTTTTTCAATGCAAACAAATTATGCAAAGGAATCTTAAATTGTAAAAAGGAGCGAGCAAAAGCAAAGAAAGATATATTTTTTTTTTCAAAATTTCTGAGAAATATTTTGTCTTCAGAGTGCGCAAAATATCTTGGACATTTTACAAAGGTTAGTGGATGAATAATTTTTTGGAATTTACATAGCATTTTTACATTTTTACTTTATAGTACTTCGCTATAAATACTTTATGATGCCATTGAGTTGAATTGTAAATTAAACCAAGTGGAATAGAATGTATCCAAGTACTAGTACATACAATAGTATGTTTGTAGTGTTGTGGTTTTTGGTGCAATGTTAATAACCCTGATTTTATTATATTGTATCATTAATCAATAAGTAACCAATTGTAATGCAATTTTGGTGTAGAACATTTATGGTCAAACAACGTTTATGTTGCGTTTAAATAAGCGTTTTATCTAATTTCATAATTGAATTAACTCAATTACACATTATTACAACAGGCAGCTTTAATGTATAAATACATATTAACTATGATGAGGATAATTTATGGTGATAGTTAAAGATTTGGGTTAAAGATAAGATTTAACTGAATATAATTGGGTAACCCAACTGTTCAACTGTTTTCTGGCACAAATAGGTCTAACAAGTTTGTGGGAAGCACTTGATCCTGTCTCGCTTTAATTGCCATTTAAAATTTCAAGACATTCTCAGAAGCAGAAAGTTTACCCCAAACTGTAGGATCACTAAATGATAAGGCTACTACTCCTACTTGTCCTATCGCAATCAATTTTTTATGTTCAAAATTTTCTTGTAATTTCGCCTATCTTCCACATATGCTCTTAGGTTTTGCATTAAAGACATATTTTATAAAATATATCAAAATAATACATGCAGACAGTGCAGCCTCAATACTTTAGAAACACTGCAATACTTGATAGCCCTCGGTACCTATTACATAGTTATAAACTACCACCTAGGCGACCTAATAAACATAGCTAATGGGAATATTAATTCTTGAATTTCTGGATCAATATGTTATTTTACTTTTTAGTTGATCCCCCAGTTATATTGAACAATTCCCTATCCCACAAACCGAAACCGACACCATCAAACACCTTAGAATGTACATTGACCGGAGACTTACTTGAAAGACTCACATAAAAGCAAAACAAATGTAGCTACAAACAAAAAGCAGAAAGATGCCTTGGTTCCTTAGACATCACGGTTTCAATTCAGCCTAGAAAACATAATTCGACTATATAAGGTGGTTCTGAAACCGGTGAGGACATATGCAATGCAGCTGGGGAACGGCAAGTAACTCCACCAGTGAGATACCGCAAAGGTATCAGTCAATGACGCTACGTACAATAGCAAGTGCTCCTTGATATGTGAACAATTTCCATCTTCATAAAGATCTCAAAATACCATTCATTAAGGATGAAATATGAAACGGTTCAGAAAGGTACATCTCCAAAAACGACATAGATGTTAGGCGCTTGAAAAGTTTCCATGTGTTTGATCTTCCACATAGATTACAGATTAGAATAGATTTTTAATTATTTATCTTATATTGTTATATTGGTTGAGCTCTCCAATCCTGTGAGCTGTGAACCTTTAAAAATTCAATACATGTATTTACAGTATATTTATTGCTAAAATCTGATACAAACGTATAGTTTAAAACAGATGATTAAGTAATAATTTTGATTGATGAAAGTATAGAACATTTAAAATTTATTTTAGAAATATTACCAAAGATCATCAAATGATTCCAGTTACTATGAGTAAGGTTTGTTCTATCTCTAAGAATGATTTTTGAAATGAATTCTAGGATGTCAATTGGTTTTCCTGTGCGGTGAGGGAACAAATCAATCAGTCTAGATCAGTTCAAACTTATGTGGATCTTTTATAAACTAAGAATAACTGATCTCAACTGAAAGTTTTAAGAACATGTTGGTATGGTAAGGACAACTCAGAATATATGTAATTGAAATGATAAGATCACAAGAAGTTGTCATTCAAATACATATGTATGAAATTTATTGCTTAAATTTTCCTCTTAAAGATCATCATCATCTTGCAGTTTATTTTAAATTGTTGCAGGTTTTTCTTGTATTTACGTAATCAGCATTTTCTGTAACTTTTCTTGTACTATTGTAGAGAATATTTAAAGAGAAAATTGCTTTTATGCTAAGGACAAAGAAATGTACTTACACTGAGTGTTTTATGTCAATGCAGTTGCAGTTTTTATTTTAATGCACCTGCCTTTATTTAACCTTTTATTCATTCATTCATTCAGTCATTCATTTATTTACTCATTCATTCACTCATTTCTTCATACATTTAGACATTCATTTTTGTATTAGTTGTAGTTGTAGTTGTTGGCGTTGGTTATAGACATTGTTTGCTTTTACTGTAAAAAAGCCGCTTGAGTGGTAATTAAAATTATTATTATACTCGCACTTGTTTGTGTTGAATGACGACGACGACGACGACAACGACAGTATGGTTTGAGTGGCAAACAGCAGCAGCTAAGTTGGGTTAGTTTGAGTTGAGCCAAGTTGATGCTGCTGCCACCCGGCATCTGCTCTTGGTTATACTTACTAAAAGAAAACTACAAAAATGAAATAAAAAAGAAATACAAATAAAGAAAGAAAGCAAAAATTATAAAAAGAAAAGAGTACAAAAAAAAAAAACACGCAATAAGAAAAGGAGACCAGCCGACGGCTAACTGCACTCATAGGGTTGTACATACAAATCTATCTATATATATGTATATATATATCTGTATATGCCTGTATATAAATGTAAAGTAGTATCTAGGCAACACACTTACGCAAACAGACAAACACATGACATGATAATGATGGTGATGATGATGAAATATTTATATGAATCTTCATTTAAAAACAAGTCGACGCAATGAGAACGAATGACTATGATGATCATGATGATGAGAATGACTATGATGGTGATGACAGCCAACGTTTACACAATGTTGAAAATGTTGGAAATTTGTATAATGAAAGAAATACGAGGAGTATTTATCCATTCATACTATAGTTAGTTGAAACAAGCAAACGCAACGCACTTTGTTAGACTTAAAAGGACTGCAATCATTAATAAGTAATTTTTCTATTAAAAACTTTTTTAGTTTAAAGATTTCAATGTCCTATGAAACACATTATTAATGGTAAATTGAAATGCGAACTTAAACATTTCAGGATGTAACATTTATTATAATAATTAATGGAATAATTGTGTATTGAATGAAATACAAAAAAATGTTGCATACAAACAGGCGTACAGTAAATTGAATTTCAACTTTTGACATTCGTTTATTAATGCAATTTTCATGTTGCAATAACAAAATCTTCTTTAAATACAAAATGGAAAATGGTAAAAGAAGATACATTTATGGTACTATGTACTTACCTTAAATTATTAACGACCGGTGGCTTTTGTTGTTATTTGTTTTTGGTTTTTTTTAAATTTTCATTCTCTGTTTATTCTTTATGTTTGTTAATTTGTTGTGTTTTTGTTTAATATACATAAATTGTTTTTTGTTATTTGTTCGCTGTAAAGAAAACTGTGGAAAAATGTTGTGGGATTCTTAATTAATGAACAGCAACATAAACAGAAAAGGGAAAATTAAACACTGAAGAAATAAAAAATAGTATACCTCAATTGAATTATAAATTCAATTCAATTTAGTGACAACACGCATACACACACATACATACAGACACAGTCACACATATGCATACATACATATTTAAACAAATATACACTATGTAGATAAGAACTTTCGCTTTTTCCATACATAGTCTCTATTTTTCTTTTTTATTTCCGATTTTAATTCAATTTTTGCAGTTCGTGCATGCAGCATCCGCCATTTGCCATTGCCATGCCAACACACACACACACACACACACACACGTACGACCGACTAACAATTTTGATGCTGTCTCCTAGTAGAAGAGCAGCAGCAATAAGATCCTTTGACTTAAAACTATGCAAAATAAAAAAAAATTGTTGCTTTTCTATGTGGGTTTTAATAAAAAGAAAGGAAGACCTTTTGTTTTTGTTGTTTGTTATTTTTCTTTGACTTGACGCGTACAAATAATGAAATGAATTATATTGCGTCGTAGAAAAAAAAGAAAACGAAAATTTTCCGAATGAATAAAGGGTAAAATTGAAACACAAATAATAAGAATAATAATAAAAAGAAAAAACCACTTGAGAATGAATTTTTGTATTTGGTATTTGTAGCACGTTTCACGCACAGTGCACTTTCAACGTTTAGTTTACAACGACGACTAAACGACGAACATTCATTCGATGGTTGAATGGATGGACGGATGGATGGATGTATCCTTTATCCTATACACACTTGTTCGCTTTCGATTGCATTTCTTGGAAGAGGCAAAAGCTTTTACTCAATTGCAAGAGAGAAAGAGAGAGGGAGAGAGAACAAAATGAGAGAGCATTGAGTGAGGATACAGGGTGATTGATTAAAATTATTATTTTATTAGTATCAAAAGCTCAATTGCCAAGTAGTAAATATTTAATCTCTTAACGTACATAGCAGGAAACTGCATAACACATTTACATATATGATTAGAATGAGGATGTGTCTATATTGCTAGACTTTGGTGTTAATTATGGATTTTATGTAGAAGGCTGTTATATCATTCTTAGAGTGAGATCGTGCAGCTGTAGCCTTTACAGTCTACGATTTGTTGAGCAGCGGGCGCCAGCTTTGTGTGATAGCGACTGCTGTGGAAATTGATAACCACCGTAAGGATCTTAAGTTGGTTGTGCAGTTTGTTATTTCGAACGAAGCAAGGGGCGCTCGTGATACTTTGGAGTGCCTTGTTCTGGCATGTTTGTAGTTTTTGCAATCTTGTAGGCAGCAGAGATTCTAGGCTTCCTAAAATATTCTCAAGAATGTGTTCTTTATTCATGTCACTCATATATGTTGATGTCTATTCATATTAGTCCCTCTACCTAGAATTTTTAATGTTACAGTTGTAAAAACAAGTCTGTAGATAAAAAATCACCATATAAATAAGTGAATATTTCAATATCAACTTCAAAAGAGAATTGCTCACAACAAAGCCACTTGAAGTCTTAAAAAAGAAAATGCACATGAAACACCCTGTAAACATTCAGCTTATTATTCTCATACACACACCTGTCTACTCATCCTATTTTTCCCAAAAGCTTCAATTAAGTGCGACAGCAATAGTATTACGGCGACTAACTATCTTACTCGCACTTAGTTGGCGTTAGTACGAGTGTTCATTCAAAGGTTAATAGTAAAAACAAATAGACCCGATTCAACTACGACGTTTGTAATCAGCTGCTCAACCAAAATGGTGAAAATGACGACGTCGACGACGACAATAACAACGGCTATGACTACGATGATGATGAAGAAGAACCGGAAATTATATGAAAAACGAAGCGTTACGAGCAAATACAATATATAATCACAGAGCAAGCAACTTACGATTGTTAAGCACGAGAAAATAATGCAAATCCTTATACATACATAGGTACTTTTGTATATAAATACATACATGAAAAACCAAAAGTCAGCTGGGAAATTTACTATAAGCGCGTTTAATGAGCGCAAAAGAAAAGTTTTACTCTTCGTCTCCTTTATATGTAGAAGTGTAGGTGGATGGATTTGCTAGTAGGTGGGAGTGTGAGGATAGTATGTCTGAGTATTTTAAATACTTTTGCCACACATATTAAATTCTAGCAATTGTAGTTGTAGCAGCCATTCAGCAGGCAAGCAACGTGAAATTTATGTTGGCAGCCTAAATCCCATTTTCCATGTTTTGGCCTTCGATGCGACGTTGCATTCTGGTTTCTGGTTTCCGGTTTCCTGTTTTCCAATAGAGTTTCCTCATTGTGTGCATTTCAATTAAAAATGGTGAAATGTGAATATGGTAAATAACGAAAGGATTTTCATTTTGAATTTTGAACAAAAGAAAAACAGAAAAACATTTTAATCTCTTAACTTTTTAACGTTTATTTAAGCGGATGAAACAAAACACAAAGAAAAAGCAAAAAAATATCAAAGAAAAACACTTTGAAAAATTATCATTGGTTTGTTTGTTTTGTTGTGTGATTATAATAGAAATTAAAAAATAATTTATACAATAAAAAAATACATAAATTTTATTTTAAAAATTTAAAATTAAATTTTTCCGTTTTTTTTTTTTTTTTTTTGTGATATGTTTGTCGATTCTTTTGGTTTGATAATTTAAATGATAATTTATGGTACAAGAGAACAACTTAAGAGGGAGGAAACAAAAATACAAAACAACCTTATTAAATATAAATATTATAAGTATAATTTTAAAAATTTATCATATATGTATAGTTAAAATTTAAACTGCATTTACAGTCTTGAATCTTTTGCTTTATTATATTATTAATCGTTTTCAACTAGGTCGTACTCATATTTTTTGTGTTGTTTATTTGTTGTTTAATGTGAAATTCGCTTAAAAATTATTGTATTTTTAAATTTAAATATGTAAATCCTACTTTTTCTTTAAATTATTGTTTTAAATTAAAACCGAAACGTAATGATACATCGCTTAGTGGTAAGCACTATTGACAATTGATTCAGTGCTATCGATCGTCTTTACCATAGAGTTATATATAAATAATTCAGCTGCTGTAATAGACAGAGAGAAAGAGAGAGAGAGGGAGAGAGAGTTTCATTCTCTTTGTTTATTTGTTTGTTTAACAATTAATATAGTTGTGGCTCTCTTCATTGTTTTCAGACTCAGGTGCCTGCTTTGTTTCATCCTTGCTGGGTGATGATTTTGTTACTTCCACATTCTGATAGACTTCAGCTTGCACCTCAATACTGCCAACTTGTGGACATGCCACTTGCTTGGGCTTAAATGAACTGCAGACAGGATTCGATTTCAGTAATTTACCATAGATAATATTTGATCGCTCATTCACCTTGATTGGTTGCAAAGTGACACCATTACTATTTTGATATGGTGGTTGTTGTTGCTGCTGTTGTTGGTCCTGTTCTTTGGCCTCCATTATTGTATTCAAATAGTTGTTGCTCTGTGAATGTGCTAGATTCTGACTATTATAGACTGGTATATTTGAGGGAAACATTTGATAATGTTCAGAGCCTGTGGGGCTGGTAGGTGTATTGAGGCGTTGACACGACGACATGGGTGAGGGAAATACAATTTGATGGCGTTCATCGCCTGGTGTTGAA
Source organism: Amiota communis (assembly GCA_037043315.1). NCBI lineage: Eukaryota > Metazoa > Arthropoda > Insecta > Diptera > Drosophilidae > Amiota > Amiota communis. Next base: position 731,575 of record JBAMAV010000582.1, read on the forward strand.
TTAGGTGTAAAAACTGGACGCGGTGGTGGTGGTACAAGATAATTGTCCATCAGAGAACCCGGCGAACCCAAGCGGCAACCGAATCGCCGCTCTTCATGATCAGAGTGAGTTCCTGAATCACCTAGGGAAGCACCACTGCAATTGCTGCCAGTGCTCAGGCGTCCGGATGATGTTGATGATGAAACACTCTGCAGACTAAGTGAACTAATTGGACGCTGTGATGACTTGAAGCTGGATGTGGTCATAATGGAGGATTTGGTTTCATCTAAGACGCTGTCAGCACATGAGTGCTTCGATTCAGAGACATTGGTTTGTGACTTATGGCGTGAGAAGAGCTTCTTGATTTTCTCGAATGGTGTTTCACGTTTTAATTGTGATTTTACTTGCTCTTGTATGCGTTCGTATTCCTTGCGTAGTTGATCGATTTGATCTTGTTTTTCTCGGAAACTCTGTTGAACATCATTGCGATGCTTCCATTTCTCAACCAGCAACTCAACATCGCGTATCGAGAGCACATTATTCTTGAAATCATGCATGATCTCAGCTAGTTCATCATCAGCATTTGAACGTACAGTGGTCGATGCATCGGAAGCACTACGCTTTAGAGTACCATATGTGGGTTGATGGCCAAGACGCGTGTTGGAGCCCATGTTACGATTGAGACTTTGACGCGCGCTCGCAGGTAGTAAGTCTTCTTCAACGGGACGATTTGATGGCTGGAATAGATAGTCACCATTATCAACTATGGGTGTAGGTGGTGGCTTTGCAGTAGCGGGTTTACTTGATACTGGTATATTCGATGGCTGCAGTACATAATCATTGCTTGCCGCTCCAACTCCTGTGCAGTTCTCGAGAAGTTGTGAACACTCTTGACTAAACTTATCCGTTTGATAAGGAGAATCAACGACATCAACTGATTTATTCTGTTCCTTTGATTGGTAATACGGTGGCTCATTAATGCACAACTCGTTAGTTGTGGCTTCCGCAGTGGTGACCACTTTATTTGAATCGAAATTCTTGCAAACATCTGCTGAAGAACCTTGCAAATTTTCATCTTCGGTCTCCACACTAATGTAGTTCAAATTAGAAACAGCCAATGTTTCAGACTTGGGCTTTGCTTCTGGTGTGTGTTCTCGCTCCGAACCGCTTGACATTTCCATATATTCAGCAGTGGCAGTGGGAGCAACTGCACATTGTTCTACTTCCTTAGTCAAAGGCATTTCCTTTAATGGTTTCACTTGTGGAGTTTTTCCTTTAGGAGATGGCACGGGTGTCACACGTGCTACTGGCTCAATCATAATCGCTTTGGCGTTATTATTTTTGCCATGTGTCTTGCTTTGCTGTTGTCCTGAAGCGCTCTGTTGAGTAGTCTCTGCTGCATTTCCCACACCTTTGAAATAATGATACATGGTAGTCAACTCATGAAATTCTGAAAAGCTGATAATATTCTGTGCCAGCTTATGGTGTCCTTCATGTTCAGCGAGTTCGGCAGGTGTTTTGCCAGTGCAATTACGTATACCACATGCTGTATCACCTCCCGGACACTCCATCAACTGTATGCATAAACGATTAAGACCCCAACGTGCTGCAAAATGCAATAGAGTTGGATACTCCTCTGGACTGGACTCACGTACGGTAAAGAAATGTTGTTGCTTCTCATATGGGCCATTGAGCAGGTGGAAATTGGGTGGCATATTACGCTGGAAACATTGCAATAAATGTAGATCCAAGGCATCTCGTTCAGTGGGACCAATTCCCATTGAATGACACATGAATTCAATGGGTGAATCCTCAATGCGCAGCAGTTGTTCTAATTCACGTAAACGACTCTCACATTTAATGGGTCTTGCTCCAAGACTCTTGTTATTTTTCTCAATGCGTATATCAACCATGGTAGAGATTTCCATACATGATTCTGGTATGGTAAATTGAAGTGTAAAGGGATTACGGCACTTGAAATTGCGTAGCTCAATAAGTTCTCCAGACTTTTCGACAACCACTTTCAATATATCATCTTGTTCCAGTGGTTCAACCAGCATAGCAACTACTTTGTTTTGACCAACTTTTACTTTCTTTGGCAGTATGGTAAAACCTTCTGAGCAACTAGAAATACTTCGGGAAATACTATTGCTGTTATTGTTGCTATTGCCATCATGACACGGTGGTCGTTGACATAAGGCACGACCCAATATATCAGTGGCAATACCCAGAATATTGCTTATCTGTGCCTGATCATTGTCTCGAATGGTACAACGACGCCACTTATAATAGCTGGGAAGTGCTGAAGAAGTAAAGTAAATGATGAAGGTTAGTCAGTACTCATGTATCCAATATTGTATTTTTTTTTTAGTTTCCCTTACCTGTTTTATGCATTTCCTTGACCTTTTCTTCGCTTACATCAAGCAAGATAGCGAGCACCTTCTCAACGCGTATAATTGCCGATAATTGAGTCATAAGAAATGAATGTGATAGAGCCAACAAAGCTGGACAGAGTATAACAATCTGGAGTGCAGTATTTTGATATTTATGAGCAATCTCCTCACTAAAGGGTCCATCCTCAATTTTGATGTGTAGAAAACTAATGCAATTCGAGGAGAAGAAATTGTAAGAAAAAGGACATTCTCTTTGTATCGAATGATTTCAACTTACTTGAATGGTTTGCGTCCACGTTGTTTGGTGATCTTGTCAAAATGATTCTTAAGGAAGTTTGCCCTTAAAATGGCACGTTCACTATGCTTCGCTGTAACAATCAGAATGTCATCCATGTTATAGCCAGTGCCGCCGTAGCCCACAGTAGTAGTATTAGCGCTTGAGTTGTTTAGCGTGCCACAGTTGTCTGTTGAATGAGGAGACGCACAAAAAAACAAAAAAAAATATTGAAGTTATTTTAAAGTCTCCACAATACATGTATGTTACTATATATGTATCTATTGTTTGTAAGCTGATAAGACTTCATCGATGATGACAAGTCGACTTCTGATAATTTATGTGTTTACTTAGGATTTTTATTTTGACTTTAGCATAATTTATCGTTTGCATTGCACAAGATTGAAGATACTTTTGTATATGCTTCAATTGACCGACTGCAAATAAAGAAAGCAAGCACTAAGATAGGATTTGTTTTTCTAATTTTTTCTATTTTGACAGTTTTGAAGAAATTTTTAGTGAAATGCGGAACAATTGCTTGCGATAAGCAAAGACAATACACTGAGTGGTATCTGCGTGTGAAAATTTACTTCTTCAGTGACTACCAACAGCAGCAGCAGCAGTATCTCGACACCTCAAGATGTTTATAAATCCATAAAATGCACTATGACACTTTCAATATTTGTTCTAAACAAATAAATTTACATTTAATGAAGAGAATAGAGTAGAACCGAGTAGAGAGTGAGATCAACATAAATTTAGTCACGTTCCACGCATTTAAATAAATCTTAATGTGGAAATGTGTTTTTAAAATGCTTTTCAGCATAACATACAACATCTAAGTAGTATATGGAATATTTCTTTTTCTTTTTAGGATTTTCTCAATTTATTTTTCATTTTTGTTAAGAGAAACGATTTATGTTGAGAAGCACAATAACAACAAAAACAACGAATTATTACTTGCTGCTTTATTATACCCGAGATATGTATGTGCGTGTGAGTTTTATAATACTATTTTCTTTTCGATCCAATCTGATATGATTTTGGTTGATTTTGCGTTTGGGAGCCTTGCCGATGATGCTGATGTTATCTCTTGGCCAAACAAAAAATTACTGTTGCATTTGGTTGCTGCCGCTGAACTTTTTGACACCCACTGAAATGCTGAGTGAGTGCAAAACTCAAAATGGCAGACAAGACGCGACGCGCTATAGTCGGAGTTAAGTCTGAGCATCGGAGTAGAGAAGATACAGCGGACAGCAACAGCAAACAGAATGTGGAGTCAGTCTTCCTGTCTTTTATGTATGTTCTGTGTCCCTTCATTAGTCTTGTGTTGTCTTGCCTTGCCTTATTACCATGTTGCATGCGACATTTTTTTTTTGTGATTTTTTATTTTATTTTAATGTTCAGTGTGCCTCAGAAGTAGCAGCAGCAATGGCAACAGCAAAGCCAGACGCAGCTGCCCCTCATTATAGACTTATAAATATAAAAAAATAAATAAACTAAAAACAGCAGAGAAACAGATGACGTTACTGCTACCCTAGTCTCTTTAGCAGGCATTTTGCAAAAATAACGACAAAATTTGCTAATATATGAACACCCTATACATAGTAGGAGTGGGTATCATCATTTTAATGTGGTTTTCACCTACAATTTGCCAAAAGTAAAATTTTGAAGGCACCTTACCTTAATTAGATAAAATAAAACAATTGTTCTTTAATACATAAGCATTATTTATAATGACAGATTAAGGTCGTAGGCACCCTGGGGTGGCCATAAATAAAAGATGCCTTCCGGTCAGTTTTATTGATATTGGTTTATGTTTAAGAAATATGCTTGGAGCATCTTTGGCTTGTGTTTGGTGCTTCATTTTGCTCATGTTTCCAGGACTTTTGTCCAAGTTGCCCATATGTAAAAGCGCATATGCCTTTCAGATACAACAAACTTGTTCATTTGAATGGGTAATTTAAATTTTGAAGTTTGGTTATTAAAACAAATCAGAATTGGTTTAATTTCAGATCTCATCAACTAGGAGATTATCATAGTTTAACACCCATTCAGTATTCCCAAGCTATTATGGAAAGTTGCGAAGGCTTAACTGGTTGTTACTTCGGTCCAGTTAATTGTCGCTCAATAACAAGAGGACAATTTACAGACAAGTTGTGGCCCCTGTTTGGCTTTACGCAATTCAAATAGTGGTGGAGCTCCTTGGTCTGTGCGTAACACCATTTTGCACAGAGACTTAAAGATGCCTACGATGCATGACGAGGTCCTTCCAAACAATAAATGTTATCTGCAGAGACTACAAAAGCACCCAAACCGCCTGGAGTAAGGATGCTCCACCCTAACGAAATTCCAAACTGAAGGACTAGTTAACTAAACACTATCACCACGTCACTATGAATATTATATGATTTTTGCGACAATAGTATTGTAATTGATCTTTCTTTAAACTGTGTTCCCATATCTTGCAGATGAAGAATATCTTCTTCAGACTTCAACATCGATAAGGTATTCATTAATTCTTCATAGCCGAAGATTGTAATTTTCTTTGGAAAATTTCTTTTATTTTTTATTATGATTATTATTTTTTTTTTTTTTTTTTATTATATTTTTTGACTCTTTTACAGTGTGTTTCAATGTCCTCCTCCTCCTACAACTACTCCACTACCGTTGACTGACTGGCTGGCTGCCTTTGACGCCTGCAACTTCTCTTTACCACATGACTCCTTTACTACTAAGACCTAAATGTCTGCCAACTTTATGCCAGATGCAGATCTTTGATTTGACGTTGTGCATTCAACGCGAATGTCGGGGTTTTGTTTTTAGTTTATTTTTAACTATTTTTTTTTTTACGTATTCCATTCACTTTCAACTATACATTTTTGTTGTGCTTCTTTCGGTTTATGTTTTTGTTGTTTTTGTTTTATTTCGCGCTCTTTTGTGCCACCAAAAAATATAAGCCCAGATGACAAGATAATTAAGTTGTAGTATAAAGTTTTTAGCGTTTGATGATGTATTGCTTTTCCAAAAAGAAACAAAGTTTGTCGTCATTTTTATTGAATCCTTAGACTCAAGTCAAACTTTAAAAGTTACTTGCATTTGATTAATTACTTTTTAGTTGGAAACACAGAAAAGATTCGTGGAAAGTTTACAAATTTTGTATGAACAATACATACAATGTTATAGACCTTCTTAGTTTTACAATTGTGTTAAATGAAGGAATACAAGAGAAGATGGGAAAAAGCTCTTAAGAATACTCATTCATCTTTATTATCATTGAAAGAAGTGATACTCATTGTCTTACTATTATATAGTATATGCCAGCAATCATTCATTCAATCATTAAATCATGTGTTGTTTTATTCTTTTTTCAATTCATTTCGAATTTCTTAAGGATTCACATTCACAGACAACCATAACAATAATTGACATTGATAATGCTAAAGATAAAGAAGCACACCAGTAATGTGAAACTGAAATGGATGAGGAGATTGATTCCCTTTCAACATCTGGAAATTGTTAAGCTGCTAAAAATGCTTGTCTTTGTTTTAATGAAATTTAATTTTTCAACTCTTTTGCACTTTGCAATGATTGCTTTTGTTTGTTTGTGAATTTGTAATGATTTCCAACACTTAAATTTTGATTGATTCATCTTTAATTTGTATTCCTCAATTCTGATTACATGTAACATGTGTACTTACTCATTTCCATATCTTCATAGTATTCTGATTCATTTGGATTTGTTGATGATGGTATACAATTTGTAAAAAGTTTACATTTTCCTTTCTTTGATTTTGGTTGTTGTATTTCTGACATACCTCACAACGTACTACAATACAATATTTTCTTATTCGTATAAATTTGTGTGAAAACCACTAAATTTATTATCTTGTCAATTAGATTTAAGCGTTTTACTAATTGCACACGATATGACAATAGAAATGCTACTAAAATGGTAAACACAAATGATTTCTGTGGCATGTCGTGTCGTGTTGAGCTGTCGAGTCTGCATGGAAGGTTGAGTTTCTCTTCTCTGAGAGATATCTCACTGGATTTAGATACTAAGTAACGGCATGAGATTTTATTGTTTTAATTAATTTATTAAAATAATCATGATAGTAATAATAATAATTGTAATCAGTAGTAGTTGGCAATGCTGATGCATAATGGGTTGAGTGATTTGGATTATTTAAGTGGCGCTTAGACTTGAGTGTAGGCGATGAAACTACTATTATTGTAGTTAGTTTTACACTTCAATAAAGATTATGGTAGGATGATGATGATGATGTGGAGTGAGAATTGCCACTTAAGTTTCAGTTTCAACTTGTTATGCTTATCTCCATTCATTCTCTCTCCGTTCTCCATTCATTTTTATTAAAATTTCATAATTTTTTTCCTTTTTAATCTCAAAACTCAAACTTACATTGATGTCTGTCTGTGTTTCTCCTCATGGATTACATGTTTCAATTGATGTCTTTGTTTAAGTTATAATGTTGGTTCCTCTCTGTGTTTGTTTTTTTCATTTGGATTTTTTTTCGACCCACATAAATCAGTAAATAAATGCGGGATTAACGAGAACAACAGCAGAAAATGTCAATTAACCTCCCCAAAATAAGAGGAATGAATCTTTTTTAACAGAAGATACAATAGAATGAAAAAACAGAGAGACAGATACAATTCTTATTTAATTATGTCAATTTGAATTTAATTATGTGACCAAAATTTTGGAAAGAAAAGTCTAACATTTGATTAACAAGTATAGGTTAATTGTTAATTTCCTGATACAATATAACTCTTCACACTGGTTGTATGAGTATCTTAGCATCATTCATTCATTCTTTAATGTGTGTGGTCAAACTAAAAGAATTAAATGTTTAAATCCATGAGAATGGCAAATTTAATAAGCATTAATCTTAACTTAAAATGCATTTTACCATTGTGATTTCTATTTATCTGCAGTAATCACACAGCATTCATTCTATGCACATATGTATCTATTGAATTTACAAGCTCTTTCTGTTTGTATTTGTTAAACTAAAATCAACGTTTTAGCATTTTAATAATTTAAATTTTCATATTCTCACAAATGCATAAATCATAAGTGTTCTAAATTGTTTTAGTACAAACACACATCATGTACAGAGTAGATACATTAGAGACTACAATCCCAATCACAATTACATTTGGTCTTCTCTCAAATTGCATTCTTTTGCTCTCATTCTCACATTAATGCCCTTTTGTCTTGCCTTTCACGCATCTCATCTCATCACACAGCATCACATCTCGACTGCCCCAGTTCAATATGCGTTTAACGCGTTTCCGCCCACTGTTCACAATTACACAAACCCATACAGAACACACACACACACACTCATAGATATACTACATTCAATAAGTACGTATCTGTATCTCAACTTAACTCAAATGAGTATCTCAGCCTGAATACAGTTTAATGTCCATCAAAATGTAATTGTGACTTTTGTTCATTTGCATTGATGTGCATTTGTATTTGTGTTTGTACATTCGAGTATCTGTGATTGTATTTGTGAATCTGTGTATCTGTTTAAATCTACTTTAAGGGAATTTGACAGTTACTGTTATTGTTGTTCTTGCTACACTGGACATTGGATTGATATTGTTGATGCTGTTGCTGTTGCTGCTGCTGGTGCCTGACATGTATGTACCATATACTATGTTATAACGATTATAAATGACATTGTATCTGTTCTGATTTTAGTTGCGGTTACAATTTTGGGGTTTTCGCTTTTCTCTCTCATTTCTCTTATTGTGGTTGAATGCACCAGCATATTTAGAGCCATCATCACTACAGAACATACATACATATATACACATTGTAACGATGGTAGAACATAAAATGATCTATTCAGTTTTCTGATGTTTTTGCCAATATTAAAGTTAAAACTCTTCCATTTCATTACTTTGAATTGAATTCAATTCTTTAGAATCTGGAAACATATCTACTTCTTACTACATTTGTTTATTGAAATTTCTCATAATTAAAATGTTTCTTAAGAAATTTTAGATGAAATAAACATAAATTTAACATATACAAATGCATTCATAGGATAAACAACACACATTTTAGCTAAAATCAAAGATTTTCATTCTCAAAACACAACGCATAAGAACCAAATGAAAATATTTCTTAAAGGAAAACTTACAGTTTCCATTTTATTCCATTTTTAGGCCATAAAAAGCCCTAAAAATGAAGTTGATGATGATTATAGAGGGGAAGTAGTAGGAGAGATCGATAGATCTAGACATATAGAGAGAGAGAAGAGCAAGTGAAAATGGAATAACTTGGAAAAGTTATAAATTTTGTTTTTTAGATAGATATTTTTGCTTGTCTATGAAAAAGAAGTGGGGAAGAAGGTCTCAATCCATGGGTAGCAGTTCAAATCTTATGACGTATGTAGTACTATGTTTCTTTATAAGAATTTCAAGCAGGCAAGCATGCTGATCAGGGATCCAGGGAACAAAGGAAATCAAGCAATGTGTAATGCTAGAGAAGTTTACTTTATATGAGTATACAAATGATGAAAATTCCATTCCATTTGGCTCATCTTTATATGGAATGTAGTTCATAAAATAAAGATGCAAAAGCGCGAGAGTCTATCTGACTATGACTATGCTGACGACTGAGTCTATTAAAAATGCTTTACTGATAATTATGATTATGGCATTGTTGTTGTTGCCACTGTTTTTGTATGATGATAATAATCATGATGACGATCATGTTGATTATGTTTATGATGTTGTTCTTATTGCATGTGATTATGATTATTGTTTTTTTTTTTTTGTTTTTCATTTATAAACGTAGTATCTATGAATCTATCTTTGTACATATCTTTGTCATAGTATGTTAGTTTGCACTGCAAATGATTTGTTTCCTGTTCGAGTTTTATGATAAATTTGTCTTCAATTTATAGTTTCAACGTCACTGTTTATTGTTTACAGGTTTCTTTTCTTATTTTACAGGAGTTCATTGTACCCCCCATTTGTATGTTATAAAGTTTGGAATGCAATAAATTCGCCACAACAACATTTCAATATTTAATGCAAATGTATTTTTATCATCAATATGATGATAATAATAGATGATAATGAAGATGTTGTGGATTAAGATGATGAATCCTTTTTTATGAATTTCTAATGTTTTCTTTTTAAGTTTAAGAAGTTTATTAAAAATCAAAAACAACAACTGGGAGGTCTATCAGTATAAAGGGTTCATTCCATCATTCCTTCCCATAGATACTTGTACTTTATAAATGTGTCTGTTGTTGCATTTGTTGTTGTTGTTGTTGTTTTAACATATTTTATATTTTTTGACATTTTTGACATTAATGTGTTGTTGTTGTTAATGTTAATGCTGATGTTGTTGATGTTCTTGTTGAAATCCAATGAGGAACAACTTTCCACCTCCTATGATGCATGATGTATCCCCACCAATACTTTGTTATGGGGGTGTAGTAGTCATTTCAGTTGACTGAATGTATTTTTCTTAGTTGTTGTTGCTTCATTTAAGTAATGTTAACAAATGTTGTTATTTTTTAGTTTTCTCCTCATTTTCATTATTTTTTTTTATATATTTTTTTTATTTTTAATGTTTCCGCTTTTCATGAAAAACATTTTTCTTTTTATATTATTTTTTTTTTTTTTGGTTAGGAAAAAAAGAAGAAAAATCTTAAATAAGAAAAACTGTCTTCATTGAATAATTATGTGGCAGGTGTTGAATATCTTATAAAGAAGAAACTTAAGGAAAAAGGGGGAAAAAATTCAACAAAAATCAATTTGACAAATCGTGAAAAGAAGAAGTTGAAGTATTTAAGGAAAAAACTTTGCATTGGAATCACTATGTCATAGTATTGCAAGTATGAAAAAAGGTTTATCAAACATTTAGTAAAAGTGTGTGGTATTTTCTATAAAATGTGTTGCATGCATCATAGTTCTATTTACTCATTTATATATTTCTTCTTTCTTTTTTTGTGCATTTATTTGACAGTGAATGTTGTCAGGCACTTCATCAAAAATTTATTTGTTTTTTTTTCTGTTTTTTGAGTTTGTCACTGTTGTCATTCATCCTCATGCCCTAGCTAAACTCAAGTGATTATAATAAATTTAATTTTTGAACAAAATTTAATCAACACACAGAGATACACTTGGAACTTAGTCTTGTATCTCAAAGTGGCAATTTGAATGTTATTGTAGTACATGTTGTTGATAGATGAGTTCTTTTGCTAATAAATGTCTTCATAAATTTTCCTCAAGCGAACCATGTATGTTCTTCTACTAGAATATTGTTGTGATGAGCATCTTAAATGGATAAAATGAATGTCGCCTTTATTCCTTTAGATGGGCTTAGATGGTTTTTTTTCTCTTAAGAGTCATTCAAAATGTATGTCATAAGTAGCATTAGTATGTTTAGTGTTCTTAAGATTTCTTGTTGCTTGTGTTGTAGTTTGTGGCAAGATACATAAATAGTTCCGAATGCATACTTAATTTAGCATAATTTAGTATACTACTATTACAATAAGTTACTTAAAAGGTGAATATTTCTTCAGAATTTTGAGATGATTATTTTTTTCTCTTGAAATTCTATTTTTAATAAACAATTTAAGCAAGTGTTGATAGAATAAAGGGTGACAAGTAGCAGCACTATAAGTAGGGTACAATAACAAAGTGTGTGTTGCATATATGGTAGTGTAAACGAAGGGGAATCTACTCTCGGGCTTCCCTATTTGTTGGCACCAATCAAATCGTTATAGTAGAGAAGTCTTAGTTGTAGGAGAGCTAAAAAATCACATTTACTTATGGATTTTTGCTAATTTAAAGGGTATGTGCGAAGCATTTATTATAGTTATCTATAGAGACCCTGCATTATGGCTGGTGGCAATAGTCCCCGTTTCAATAGTAAATTCACTAGTCGCAGGCTATGCAGAGGCGAACCAGTAAGTGCGTGTTTTCATATCAAATCAGCAGCCCCTTTTCGCATTACTGGTGGCTAGTGAATTCATTAGTTGTAGGAAATGCAGGTGGTAGCAATGACACGACTGGAGAACGGTAATGCAGGCAGTGGCAATTAACCCCTTCCAATGTCATCGCCATGTTAAATTCACCAGTTTAATACAAGTAAAAGGATATTGTTGGACCAAATGGACTAACAAGTTTTGGACCATACTACAGGGGAAGTTCAAACATATATATAAAAAAAACTGTAAAAATCGACGAAGCATGATATTAACGTAGAAAAAACAAAGACGATGAGATTCCAGTGTAACAATCTTGTTACAGAGAAGTCTTTACTATCAGGGAGGTCTGTTATTTGAAGAGTCTGTGACTCTATAAAGGTTTTCCTTTTTATGATTTTTTTTTTTACATAAAATTTGATTATTTTTTACAACCGAAAGGACAAGAACCCGCACTTTTTTTTAATAAACAACATCAACGCGGCAATAATCAAGTCAAATTTTTCGTTTCCGTTTATTAAAACAAAACAAAACGAAAAAAAAATAAAGAAAAATAAGAAATTGAAGTAAAAATGAAGTGACGCCAATAACAACAACATCAGCAACAAAAATTAAAATGCATACATAAAATCATGTTGCTGTTGTGTGTTTGAGTGTATCTATGTATGTGTGTGATGGGTATATACAAGTATTGTTGTTAAACTGCTTTTTGTTTACATATTGGCAACTTTATGGCAAGTGCGTGTGTATCTTTTATGTATGGAGGCATGTGATGGTTACATGGATGCAAGTGTGAGTGTGTATGTGCGTTGTTTGTTTCCTGCATAACATTCATTTTATGCTTAACTCACACAGATGTTTTTTAACTTGCATGCTCATGTGTGTGTATGTGCCTTTATTGTTATTACATATTCATGAATGTTGTTGTTACTGTTATTATTGTTATTGTTACTGATGTTGTTGTTGTTGTTGTTGCATTATGTCTATGAACGATTTCCGGTGCGTACATGCTTGTGTGTACGTTTACTTTTGTTTACAATGTATTTAGATACACATTGTCATCTCACTCTAACGCCATATTTATTATACTTTGTGCAAAATACAATACATTACTTTTTGTTATGTTTTGAATGCATCTTTTCCTTCCCCTTTTCGTTTGCCTTCTTCTGTTTCTTGTTTTGTTTTATGCTGCCCACAGGCAACATCAATAACAACAAGTTCCCTTACACTGTACAACAATTATGACAAGTACTTGTCTTCTTATATGACAGCATAGTACTATTCTTCTTATTTAATACGAGTATACACACATATACTTCACTTTCCTTAAGGCTTAAGCCATTATAGTGCAGAACTTCACTTCTTTTAATTTACTCAATTTCTTAGTTACTCCATTATTATCCCATCTTCAGTTTTTCCTTTGTTTAATACACCTCTTCATCGTTTTTTTTTTTCTTTTATCAGAACTATTCTTTACCCTACTTTACTTGCATTTGCAATTGTTTCATGTTTGTTGCTATTTTTAATAGAACTCCCCCTTTTTTGTGTGTGTAGGATTTTCTTTCCTCTAAGTTGAGTCTAACTTCATGGCACGCGCGCTTCATTTACTCGCGTTTCGTGTTTTTTGTTATGCTTTTTTGTAATTTTAAATAGAAAACCATTTAAAGTGTTTTACGTACTGCATCTGTTGCATCCAGAGGGGAAGATTCTGCATCTCTCATAGAGTTTTTTTTCCCGGGTTTTATGATGAACAACATTATCAGACAGAAGAATATAATTATTATTACTCCTTCTTTTTTTGTGAAGGATGTAAGTAGTAGTGATGTTTTGTCTGATTCAATTCTAATTAAAAGTACGAAAAAAAATGAATACAATTCAATACGCATAAGCGGGACTCTTAATGTCTAGACGATTTTCAGTTCAGTTCAGTTTGAACGGGAAATTTAATCTTTTCTTTAGTCTATTTTTATACTAAGCATAATAATAACATAGACTTGTCTCGTCTCGTCTCTGACCCTGATTTTATTTCCATTTCATGTTAAAAATTGTAATTTTTTTGTAAGGGTTACTACACACATACATTACATTTGTTGAGCATAAAAAGCGCAACACGTGTGTTCAAGTCTATGGATCTTTCTTCTAGCATTCCAAAAAAAAAATCCCCAGATTTGGTTTTCGTAAAAATCATAAAAAAAACAAGAAACTTTGATGTTTAAAGGATTTGTTTGTAAGCGTAGTATAGAGTTCAGGGTTCAAAATATTGTATGGGTTGCATGCGCTTCTTGGTTTGATGATGAGGGGCGATTGAAAAATTAAACAAGAAATTTTTGTCAGTTCCGTCACGTAAACGGAAATCGTTTATTTCCAAAAGAAAAAAGATTCAATTAAGCGGAAATTGTTTTTTGAATTTTTGATTGAAAATTTCATATACAAAAGTTCATAGATTTTTTGGGAAAAATGAAAAGTAAAAGAAAAAATTGTCATAGACGGAAATGTTTTATTAAATGAAGGGATTAAAATATTAATCCATTGAGAGGAAGAAGAAATTAAGAACACAATCAAAGGAAATGTAATTTGTCAGATTTTTCTTAATCAAGAAACTTATTTTCCACTATGGAATTTCAGTGTTTCAAGACTTAAGAGGAATAGGTTAGGACAAATCATTGAAAATTTAAGTGTTTAGAGCTTCTTAATTAAATAACAAACTAATTTCCATTTGCAATTAAACTGCTATATGAAATTTCTTGTTCCAAGCGCCTTAAGAAAAGAAGTCCATTGGTTTAAAGTTGGCACCTACCATGTTTGGCTTAAGACCACGGTGCCAAGCACACGGATTGAGAGTCATTCAACATCCCCTTGGATATACATATGTATATCCGCAGGTACAAATATCCGAGCCATACTTTTTTGGTACAAGGCTTATCAAAAGCCCCTGCTACTCTTTGGGTCACAGCACCCGGTTGTATAAATGTGAAGCAGCTCCACACCGAGTGAAAATCTACCCGCATTTTGGTTACAAACTACAGCCACAACGATACTCCAATAAAGGGTTAGTACCCGCTAGTCAGGACGGAACAAGTTCAGTAGTACCAGACGCAGACTCTGGTCAGACTTCATACCTAAAGGTACTACCAATTAACACTCCAAACAATACATGGGTTGGTGGCCCATGTTGTATTCACCCATCCTTGCAGCCTTTGAAATCCAATTCATAGAGGATAGCCCGGATCACAAATGCTGATGATCAATATTAATCTTCCTTCTTGAATAGAGTTTTATGCACAGAAGGCTTGAATAAAACTCGTAAAATTCCCAGAAGGGGAGCGCCTTAATAAGAATAAGTTCAGTTCTTAATCAAATCTTAAAAATCTCTATTTGCACTTGACAAATGGCCAGTATTCTCAAGATCAACCATTTTCCAGCATTGTGATTTTATCGTAAACAGGAATTCCTGACTTTCATGCAGTTTGAGGACCAACTTATTCAGATGGGACAAGACATTCAACAATTCAACAGTTTTGTAGACACAAGTATCAATACACTCTATGATTATTTTACATAGCCTCACATTCCGGCATAACATAAGAATACTTTAGGTACTTGTGTTGCAATGGTCCAACAGTTCGATTAATGTAGTCCCATTTGAAGCTTGCCCACCACAACCAATTGATCACAATGCCGCAGGCCTCCTTTGACAAGTTTTTCATTAACATAACATAAAAAATCTATATGAAGAGCTTGAAATCCTTCAAAGTTAAAGATAGTTTCTGTCAGTATATGTATCTATTGATTGGTGATACATTAAGAAAGACAGTTTCTGTTTTTTTTTTTTTACATCAATTACTTAACAACCTGCAACATCCAAGTCTCAAATTGAGAATACCTAAAACCCAAAATGGTACTTAAAAAACTGATTCAAAATCAATATCGATAATCCTTTCATTAATATGCCAATGCCACCAATGCCAATTGTCCTCAAGTACTCTACTCGTACATAGTTGTAGTTCGAAATGTAAACGAGTTAAACTACTACAATAAAATGAATCTTAATCATTTGTGGCATCTTTCTCTCCTTTTCAATGCTGCAACCGCTAACCAACAACTTGTCGCACGTCTAGCATTTTAAGTGCTCCCCCAACCCCAATCTCAAATCCAATTGCAATCCAATGATTTTGGATGCCAAGCTAAAGCGGTTTAAATTCAGAAAAGGTAATTGCGCGCACTTGAAAAGGAAAAACTAGAATCAGAGCAGAGCAGAGTAAAGCAAAGCAAAGAAAAGTATCGAAAACCACTTGAGTTGCATTTTTAATTGGTTTATGTTTTTTGGAATGGGTTCTTGATAGTTTTTTTTTTTTTTTGAAAGGGCCACCACAACCATTCAATGTTTAGGTTTTCGATTTTATTTTTTAGATGAATAAAAGTGTGTGAGTGTGTGTAGTAATAAAATGTAGAGCAGGTAAAGTGAGCATTTAAATCTAAATCACTGACACTTGAGTTGAATGTTTGAAAAGACATTTTATAGTATAAGGAAAATCGAAAACAATAAAATAATTACACTTTAAATGAATGAATAACAAACAAACAAACAAACGAATACTACTTACCACAACAAAAGGTTTCCATTTCAATTTCTTCCATTTTATTTAATTTTTAATTTCTTTTCTTTTGTTCTGATATATTTTGAATATTTCTTTGCAAAAATATGCACAAATATCAAATTTTATTAAAAGCACAGTTTAATTTAGTGGTCAGTCAACATATTAATATTTATTTGTTTTTTATTGTATATGGATAAGAATTATATTTATCACTCTAAGAACACATTGACGGCCTCATGCCAATACGGACGATCGATCTCGCGTTTAAAACTTAACTGAGGCGCATGAGCAACACGACAACTCAGGATCGACGCAAAGTCAAAGTCAAGTCAACAAAAGCAAGCGAAGAGACAAATAACAAAATGGAAATGGCGACTGGAAAAGTTTCAAAGACGCGTTTAGACAATTTACAAGTGAGATACACACATTGTCTATATGTGTGTGAATAATCAAAGGTACAAAGATAGAAGTCGAGAGAAAGACAAAAGAATAATAATGAAGAATCGAAATGGAATTGAATTGTTAATAAAATGGTTAAAAGAGCATAACAAAATGAGAGATTGAATGAGAGAGTATGAGTACAAATGCAATTTAGAGAGCCAGTGTTGGTTAATTGGGAGAAGAGAATCAGGCAAATGCAGTCACGAGCTTATGATGATAATGATAATAAATAATGTTTTACGTATTAAAAATTATAAAATAATAAAAGTCAAAAGCTGAGCATAATTTTCTATGGTACGTGCTTGTTATACCACAACGCAACGCCATAACAAACAACCACAACTACTGCATTTCTTGGATATAGTAGTACGTGTATCTATATATAGTATATAGAAGCCATCCACCAATTATAGCCAATGAGAATGTGTATTTCTTTAAGCCAAAACAATAAAATAAAATGTTATGACTTTTTAAACGAGCAAGCGGCTTCAAATCAATTGCATTTGCACTTGAAGATATTTTTTTATTTGTTGCTATTTTTTCCTTCCTTCTTCTCTAATATGTGATAAATCATTGGTTAAAAAAAAAACTAATATGAATTGGCAACTCTATGACATATTAAACAGTTAGAAGAAGCATAGAGTCGCCATTTTTGATTTATGTGAAGATACTTAGATATTATGTATGTATGCACGCACTACTAGTAGAAGAAGAGAAGAAGCTTTTGTTGCCTTGCCTGCCTTATGTTGTTATTAAGTTGCGCGCATAATCTTCTTTTGATTTAAATGACACTGGAAACTGCAGACAAGGCCAAGACCCGTCATGATAAACATTTAAAAGATACTTTATGTATTTTTGTTGTCGCCATGATGATGATGATGAAAAAGAAGTAGAAGCTATTGATGTGAGGATAAACGCACAACATGAAAGACAACAAATGAATGATGATAAAGAGTGAAGAGTGGTGAAGAACATGGTTTTATAGAAGGAAAAGATACTCCGTTTTTATTGGGACGTGAGCAAAAATTTAAGTATGCATTTTGATTTGTAGGATAACCCAAACTACTGATGATGATTTTTGGTTTTTGTTTTTTGAGTGTTTCTACTCCTTCTTTGTAAATTTTTTTTTATTTTTCGATAGTCAAAATTATGTTAATTTTGTTGATTTTAAGTTTTTGATTATTGTGGTTTTGAATGTTAAAATTTTCATAGATTAAGATTTAAGTATGCTTAAGGCATTTCAACAGGTGTCTTCTTTATCAATGTGTATGTAAGTACATACATATGGGTTTAATGGACTAAGAAGTGATACTATAAGGATACAAGAAACAAACTTCTTGAGATAGAGTCGTTAATAGCAGAAAGAATGAAAGAAGTTTACTTAAGAAATTTATTAATTTGTTTATTTATTGTTGACTTATAATCTAATATTACAAACTAGCAGGGTATGGAACACTAGCGTCAAAGGCTATCTGCACAAACTTAGGAAACTTGTATACTTAAACCCTGTGAAATATGAAGATTTTTATTGCATTTATGATGAACCTCTTTGAGTGCAATCTTTTGAAACAAATCTTCTGGTAATCCTCATTCAGCTTTGTCTTCTCCATCGCAAGCATCACTTATGTATAAACAATTTTTTGTGTTTCTTTCTCTCTGTAGTAGTACATATCTCATTTTGTGTAATTTGATAAACAGATGTTTCTTAAGAAAACATCAACCGAACACACACTTTACAAAAATACCATGCAATAGCGGCTGCTGCACTTCATAAACATATCAAAACTACCATATATTGAAATTGAACTAAAAAACAAAAAGAAAAAATGAATGAATGAATGACTAAAGAACAACAAAGATGCAAATGGCAACTGGTAAAGTTCTCCCGCTGACTAAATGTAAATGTAAGACACCAAACAGATGCCGACGTAAAAGGGTTGCAAGTGCACGATGCATGATGCATTAAAGATTCATGGCAGTTGACGTTTTGACCTGAAATCACCTGCAACATTTCTTAAATGCCAACAACTGAAATGAATTTTAAATTGCAATTAAATTGCGTTCTAAATATGATAAATTACATGAGAAGATGAGAAGAGAAGTTGAGAAGCATTTGTTCGTTGGCCACCAATGAAGTCAATTGGAGCAGAAACAGATGTTTCATGTAGTGATGATGATGAAGTGTAAATTTCTCTTTATTAGAATGCCGATATCTATCTAGCTCATAATATAAACAAAGTTAGAAGAAGGCAGTGAAATTTTCTTTTTTCTTTTTTGTTTGATTGTGCTCTTTTTCTATTGACAGTTGATTGAAGTTGAAAAACAAAAAATGGATAGTAGTTTTAGTTGAATAAAAAAATCTTTTAAAAGTTCATTGATATGCGCAACAGTTGCTGCTGCTGCTGCTGCTGTTTGATGGCAGGCAAGTCATTAACTTTTTGCCAAAAACAGAAGTCATACCACCCTCTCTTCATCTCTTCGCATTGGAAAGCCAAAAGTTGTAAGACAAAAATGGCGTCATATAAAACCAAATATGGTTTGAGTGTTGGTAAATGCGTGCGGTCGAAATGGCACGCGCCATTTGATGTTGTTGTCATATGCAAAATAGTGTTAATGTTGTTTATGTACACATAGTATTTGTACAGTAGCAGCAACAACATGAAGAAGATGTGCTTCCGTGCCATTAACACGTTTGACTTTAAGAACAACGACAACATCCACATTACAAACAACATACTACAATATAAAAACAAAACTAACTAACAACAACATCAACAAGAATCAATTATGCAAAGTTCCTGCCGTGCCTCTTCCTATTTTTACTTATACTAATTCTTTCTCCCGTTCTCCTCCTCTATTATCATATTAAGTATTGTTGTTAGCTTGCTTCTTGTGTTGTTGATATTTTGCATGCTTTGCGTTTATTGACTTTTGACGTTTTGTTTGTTTGCTGTTGTGTACTTTATGCCTTCTGCAATACAACAACAAGAAGTTCAGATACTCCTTCTTATTGATTGTTTGAATGACCACCATTATTCCACCACCGCCATATTGGACAAGAAAACAGCAAATTATTTGTATGGTGTTTGTTGTTGCAAGCGGAAATGTGCTTAGGCCAACTTTTTGTTGTTATGTTGCACATGCATGCATACATTTTACTCTTCTAAAGTATGTGATGTGGTGCGGGGGTGCTGGTGCTTACGTATCAATAATAATTGCAATTGTGCAATCATAAATAAATTTCTATTGGTTTTTCTATTCTCAATTTGTTGTGTGTTTGCTAGGCCATTTTTACTAAGTATACACATATATTGAGTTCAATATGCAAATAAAGAAATAAGTATTTAAGTGCAGTTTTGGTCTCCATTTTTATTTATTGAAGTCATAGGCAGGCAACACAAATTTGTCTCAGTTTTTCTTTTTATATTAGAAATAACAGGAAGTTAAAATACTATAATATTTTGTATTGCATGCCATATAAGTTTTTATGTATTTAATTTACTTTAAGTGGCAAACTAACAAATTACTGTTATTGCGGTCTCGTTTGATTGTCTTTTGGAAAATCCATTAAATTAGAATGAAGTTAAAGGAAAATATACAATAGTAACTTGGGGTTTCTTAAAAGATTTTCAACTTATCAAAGAAGAGAAATTGTCAGGTGTCAAATCGGTACACAATATTTCTTTCTTACCAATTTTGGATGGATATTTTGTTGTTCCTCATAATATAGAACGTGATGGAAGCCCAGTAAAGTTTGAAGACACTGATTTGGAGGCGTTATTGGAGCTAGACTCTTGCCAAACTCAAGAGGAGCTTTCTGAAACATTGGAAGTTGCTTAACAAACGATTTCAATCAGTCTCTTGGCAGAACCAAGGAAATTGTGTTCCATATGAACTCAAGCCATGAGACGTCAAACGCCCTTTTTTTACGTGCGTACAACTGCTCCAAAGGCAAAATCGTGGGGTAAACCCAGCTATGCATAAATTTCAAAGTTCAAACCGAATATTCATTGCAAGAAGCTTATGCTGTGCTCGGAATGATATACTATGAGCTAATCCTGCCCAATGAAACCATCATTGGGGCGCGTTACCAACAATAAGTGATGCAAGTGACCCGAGAATTGAAGCTGAAACGCTCCCAATATGCCAAAAGACATGATAAAGTTATTTTTCAGTAAGACAATGCTCGGCCACTAAAATATATGCCTGTGCTGTTCCACATATATTGATTGAATGCCTGTGTTGTTTTTAAAGGAACTATTGTATAATTCACTGTTCCACATATATTGATTGAATACCAGTCCCCTGTTTAGACATGTAACAGAACAGATAAAAATACAAGTAGATCAATTGATTCTACATTTTTGGTTCTGTTTATTCTTACTATTATATTATCCGCGCTATTATATGCCTCCAAGCTTTATATGCAAAAATTATATAAATTCTATAAATTTTTTTGATTATAATATTTGTGTGGTATTCAGAGAATCGATTAAGAAAAAAAGTAATTATTATCAGCAATTATATTTTTATTTTATAAATTCATAAAAAATCAATCACCAATTGAATGACAAATCAAAAAATTTCAACATGATTTCCTAGTGTTAATGACAACAATAATGACGACACATATTCATATATTCTTCCAAAAGCTTCATTGAGTTTGCAAAAGTACAAAGTCTCAAAAGTATTAAAGAAAACAACAACAAATGACAATCATGAATTCAACACCAAGTTTATATGGCATACATCATTAGGTACTATTAGCGTGACTGGTTGACTGAATGACTGACTGACTGCCGTAGGGCTGTCAATGTCAAAAACGCAACAAATGTCATTGAGAAAGCTTATTTTATCCACGATCCATTGAAATTGCAATAATAACAATAATAATAAAAACAAGTAAAGGCGTCTCTAGGCCTGCGTACTTAGTACGAGTTAATGGCAACCCTTTGTTGTTCAAGACATAAAAACATGATTATGGTTAAGACGCACTCGGCTCTCGATTCGTTTATTTGAAATTATCACTTGTGCAAATATTTAAACAAATGTTAACAAAAAATACTGCAATAATAATAAAAAATAAAACGAAAATGTATCGAGCGATTGGCTTGGCGCCTATTGGAGACTTTAGACTTAATATGCGCATACGTGCAACAATTGTAGAAATTACATAAAACTCAGAGAGAGAGAAAGATTCTGATCAAAAGAAGAGTGAGTTAACCAAGTTGACAGTTTCTTTTGGTTAAGAAAAGGCATAAGAGGGTGATGCGATAGAGTCACTGTTAAAGTGTAAAAATGTGAACGCAATTTGTATGAAAACAAGAGTATCTACTACATACTCACACGTATGTATGTATGTGTGAGTATTCCTTATTTAAAATCAGAGAGGAGTCCATCGTTCGACAACGTTTCGAAAATATTTATTACACATTAATGTCGCAATTCTAACGATTTTATGCATAATTTGCGAAACGATTTTAGAATGTATAAAAAGTTAAGTCAATCACTCACTCAACTAAATAGCTAAAGTGTAGTGAAGTGGAGATCCGAGGCAAAGTACAATCTTTAAAGATCAATTTAAACCAAATTGATAAGAAATTCACTAGAATTCGTTTATATAATGACATAGCTATGAATCTTTATGTAAACTACAATATTTACCAAACCAAAGTTCATAAAATTAAGAATGAATGAACTTACCTCGTCTTCTGTGTGAACTGCCGCCAACACGATATTTGGTTGGTGAGAGTACTGGCGGTCTTGGAGCCATCACATTGGGTACTTCATCCGGTGAGTTCAGACTGTTGTTGCCATGTTTGTGTCGCTCACTATTCGATGTCTGTCGCCAATTGCCAAACGAATGACGACGTATACCACTGCTTGGTAATGTATGATGTTGCCCCAGTTGATGTTGTTGATGATGATGATTATTATTATGATGAGCATGATGAGGACGCGAAAGTAGATGATGTGTATGATGATTTTTGCTATATGAGGAATACCATGGACGATTAGCAAAAGTTGTCAACAGCTGCGCATTCATCATCAACAGTAATGACAACACAACAAGAAGTGTTGACATCCAGGTTCTTTGGCCCTACTAGTAGGAATACTCACCTATTGAAGACCTCATCGTGTTCCATAGTGCTAGCATGTGAATGTGTTTCATTACAGGAGCCCAAACGTTCGCGAAATGTTTCCGATTGTGAGTTCGATGAACGTTGACGTTGCAACATCATAGGCTGCAATTCAAACGATTGCTGCAACACAAAAAAAAAAAAACATGGTGATGACTCCAACAAAAAAAAAAAAACAAAAAACAAGAACTCCAGCGGAAGTTCCTGATTTATAGATAAATTAGAATTTTACGAGTTTCTTTATGTTTCTAATGGGGTGGTAATTATAATAATGATGATGATGATTATGATGATATTGTATCAAGTATGTTATATGAAAAACATGAATAGAAGAAAACTTACTTGTGTAAAGCCGACTAAGCTGCCAAAGCTGCCAAAGTTGCCTCTTGGACTACCCAATGCCATTGTTGCTGCACTGTCAAGACTTGCGGAAGTTAAACGAGTTGTTTGTTCCGGTATAATAACTCGAGGGCTGCTGCCCTTCGAGTTGCGCCTCTTAAAGATTGAAAAACCTTTGCTCGAGGTTTGGGAGTCTGGTGTTCGAGGCGATTTTGTGTCATTGTAGAAATAGTAGGGATTATCTGAAAGGCAAAAAAAATATATATGAATAACATTAACATAATAAAGAAAAAATGACCTTTAAATTATAAAATTATGGAACAAATTTTGAATATAATTCATTTGTTATTGACTACGATACTACGATACTTCTAATCTGAAAGTTTCAAAGATTGTATTTTGCATTTTTAGTTTTTTTCAATCATCAGATAACTTTTAAAATCACTACAGAAACTTTTTAAGATCCAATCCTGCTTATTTTGTAAATCATTCACTTATCATATATTTACTCTTCGTTTATGAAAACTTTCCATCTCTATAAGCCTATTTACAAGCATTACTGTCTATCTATTCTAAATAGTTGGAAGTTTTATCTATACATTTATCTTAGACCAGGGCTGTCCAACCCGTGGCCCGAGAGCCGAATCGGGCCAAATGAAGTCTGAATGCGGTCTAAAAAAATCTTTGGCCCGGGAAAAGCCTTTTTTGCTCATCTTACGGAATTTATAACATTTTTTTTTGATCACCTAATGCGGCCCAGGGAACCAAAAAGGTTGGACAGTTCTGTCTAAGACTGAGTACACACAAAGGGTGTTGCGCTATTCGTTGTTTTCTTTCTGTAAATGTTTGTAGACGCCAAAATATAAAAGGCGACCTACATAGAAGGCAGGACAACTAGTATGCAAAATGGTTTTATGGATCCAAAGTCATAAAATTGATTCTTTCTTTACTTCTAAACCTCATTCCAAACAATTTATTATTTAAGATAAAGTTTGATCTGAAAGTTTGTAAGTTTGATAAATCATATTATTAAAAGTTCAGTTTATTTAACTTTTCAGACTCAAAAATCTTTATCAAAACATTAAAGGATTCATTTAGAAATCTTTCCAACTTTCTGATCCAACCTTAATAAGCTAATCCATGTATTTTGACGAGAAGTCTAAGATTATAATTATAAAATATGTTGTATTTTATATGAGCAATAGCATAGGCCTTCAGCTCAGGGGATGAGTTAAGAAGGATAGGGGGAAATATAAGAAAAGTTCAGACTTGAACGGGAATCTAACCCCTGACTCTAGGATGTCAGCTCGCTGGACACAAAGCCAGCGAGCCAGTCACCTTCTTGTACTACTATTGTATGTATTTACCTGAGAAAAATGTATTTGAATTATCCACTGTGAGAAACATTTTGAGATCGTTACGTTAGATCGTTGCAGTTAATCTAATGTAATCGATCGTTTTTATTTGTTACAGTTTATCAATTTTTAACACAATCTGTTTTCAAGTAAACATTTGTCCCATTTGTGGAAAGTCTGCACACACTTTAAGTCACCAATCAGTCAATCAGTTAATCAATCAATCAATTATTATATATTTTATGCACAATTTCGTTTGGATTGTGCATTTTATGCCAACAATAAGAAAACTTTCATTGTTCACTTCAAAAATGTCACACATGCGCATAAAGTAAGAAAATCACAATAACATCAACAACAATGTCAACCAAAGCATGCATCTGATGAATTGCATATTAAAAGTGATGAATTCCCGGAAAAAATATTCAAAATTTCACTTTAAGTTTATGTGTTGGCGCCAATAATATATTTTGTCTTTTTAAATTCAACGAAATTTTTGTTTTGTTTTTGTTTTATTGTTTTTATTTGTTCAAACTAAATAACGTTCATTTTCCATATGTGGTGGCTTTTGTTTTTCTCTCTTGACACTTAACTAGAAATTAACGTAACGTAGTAAATGCGTGCGTCTGCATTGAAATCCCGAAACGGAATAAATTCTAAAAACTTCAACGAGAACAAAACACATAATATAAGATACAACAACAGCAAAAGTAACAACATCACAAGTGACGTGCAGGGGCGCTGTTTAGCAGAAGAACAGAGCAGAGCAGAGAAGAGTGAGTGGCTGGCGGAGCTGACGTTAACGTCAAAGTCGGACGAATGGAGAATCCCTCGATTTCATCGTGTTCTTACTTGGTTCTTCTTCGATACTTTTAATTCCATAACACATCAACAACAACAACTACACCAACAATACCAACCATACTAACCATGCATATGCATACTCATGCATATGTATGTATGTATGTATGAATGTATCTACAATGCATGATCGTTCATTCTCTTTTCCGCACGCACTTTTTAAATGTGCGGGTTCTTTTTCAATGTTTTTACTTTGCATTAAATATGGTTACCATATTGCACCCACTCACTTTACTAAGCAACAACGACTTTACTTTACTTGGTTTACTTTAGGCGTTTAGATACTCACTCTCGTGAGCACTACTACTCCTACTACTGATGTTGTTTATTCTCCCTTTAACATTGTTTGAGTTGAAAAATGTCTCAAATCTTGAAAATTTTACAAGCACGTTATTTTGTTATTGTGGCTTTTTTTACCTGTAAAGTGTTGTGTGCGTGTGGGTTTTTCGCATGATCAATCGCCTTGTACTACTACTACTGATAGCATGCATACATCCATGACTTTAGTTAGAGATCCCTTCGAAGGGCCCTGTCTCTGTGATACAATCCAATGCTTGTTCTGCATATCTGATGAGTTGTTTTGAGTCTATCATTGTCATTTGATGATTGTGCTTCATCGTGTTGCATCTTATCAGTATTTTCAAAGGTTTTTCTTCTTTCATTTCATTGTCGCTTTTGTCACTTTTTCTTTAAGGGCAAAGAGAGGGAAGTTCTGAGTTCTTACACCTTTGTAGTACTTCATTTTACTTTCATATAACATTTGCATTTCAATTTTATTTTATTTTAGAATTTATTATGAAATTTTGAACATATTTTTGCTTTGTTAGATTTTGGTGGGAAAGTCGGGGAAAGCCTTTTAAGTTTTTTATAGTATTTTAATAATCATAAATGAACCTAGGTATAACTTCCTTAATTTGGTGTGATTTGAGTGATTTTCCCATAGAAGAAGGGATGGGAACAAGAGAAGTTTAATGAGATAAAAAACTCAATATTCATTTATTGCTTTAGATTACCAGGTTTCAACTTCTCAAAGGATTCATTTACATTTCGACCAATTCTAATTGATACCATCAGGGACAGGGACAGTGACCATCACCAGATCAAATCATGAATCACACTCGTTTGCAGCATTGTTTGTAGAACATTAATATAATAAATTCGCTATGATGCCCATATGTTAAGATCACAAACTCAACTGCAGAAGAATGCTAACATAGTCAATGAAATGCATATGAATGTTCCCTTAAAATAGAAATACACAAAATATTTGTAGATCGTAGCCAAATTCATTGACAAAGAAATAATGATTCGAAATGCCTATGAGGAAAATCCATTAAATGATGTTTGTTGGTGGACATAGGATAGCAAGCCCATCATCATTGAGAACATGCTGAGGAAAATTGCAAATTAAAAGAAAAAAAGTATAAAATTTTGGGATTTTTCTTTTTTTGTGTGTTGATTTTCCATTTTAAAAGAGCGCAAAAGGGCGAAGCACTTAGTCTGAAGTGGCTCATGTGGCGTTGGTGGACAAAAACCAGCAACCAAAGACCAACAAAAATAAGACGAAACAAAAGAACTGCTGCAACCAAGTAGACAAAAAACAATGCATCCATGCAAAACAACACACACACACACCCAACACATTACTCATACTCAAAGTGCACATATGGACCATGAATGCTGGCTGAGGATGCAATGGGCCCATTGTACTGCCTATAGAACTGAGATTCTGGCTGAGTGCCCAATCCAATGCGAGCGAACAAGCAGAAAGTCATAAAGTCTCTCGACGCGCTGTGAAAATTGCACATTTCGTAGTTCATAAAACAAAAACGAATTTAAGTACTTACAAATGCAGATACTTGAGGCAACTACAACATTTACCATTTCATCATCCCACTGCCGACGACTACACTGTTGTCCCTGGCTTTCGTCTTGAACTAAATGCATTCCAACTGCATTGCAGTGATCTTGAAACTAAGTACGAGTATTGTATGTCTGCTGCAACACGCATATGCACACATTGGAACATTAAAATTTATTTCCTTAAAAGAAGAATAAAGTGCGTGTTTTTGTCTTTTTTTGGTTATTGCACTTTCTTTTCCATTATACTACAATACTATTGTATTTTCTTCTTCTCCTGCTCATCGTCATCATCATTATTACAATATCATGGTTTGCTTCCTAAAACTGCTTGCAGGTCCTGCTGAAGAACAAAAGGGTAAAGTAAAATTTAAATTAAAAAGAAGATGAGAGGAAGAATCTAGATAGACAAGGGAAGTTTTCAGTTTTATCCCTTAGGGGGTTTCTTTAATTCAATTGTTAGTCGGTTCATTGGTTCATTGGTGCCACTTGGGCTGATGATTTTCCAATGATGACAGGTTAATTGTCTTTGTGCATACAAAATATCATAGTCTCTCCTCGTGAATCGGTCAACAGAGAAATTTTACAATGAAAAATAAAGGGAATTAAATGCTTTAAGAAGAATTCATTATTATGATAACTCATTGAAGTAGAAGGAGATAGTTTGTGTATTTAAATTCTGCAGAATTAAGTCTGTTATATGTAAAGGAAGTTGTTTAAAATATCGAAGGGTCAATTTTCCTTAGTTTTTTTTTTTTTTTTTTTGAATTGCTTTCTTTGCAATTTATCGTATAGTAAATTATCTTCCGGTCATTGATGATGATGATGATTTGAAAATGTTAAGTAGCAATTATTATTGAGCTAGAACAGAAAAAGTGAAAGTGGAAATGCACATTTATGAATAGATGTAATTCGTACGAGGGTTGGTCGATCAACAATCACATTAACTGCCTTAAAGGCATGTTCTTTGGCTGAGAGAAATTGGAATTATCCTCGCCTAATGCCACTGTAATATCCCATGCCACTTTGCCGCCAAAAGCCACGCAAACTGGGGTTCAATAAAGACCGAACAAGACTGGGTATGAACCACAAGTTTCTTTGGTACAGAACTAGTGGAGTTAATAGACATGCAGTACAAGCTTAGTGACTACTTTGCGGCTACAGACCTTACGTCATCAGCTCCCCTACAAAGGTAAATTTAAAGCTTAAAATGTAGGTAGTTGCTAACTTACCTCTAATACTTATTACATTTATATCTAATTCTTTCTCTAATATATAAAAATCTCGTGTCACGGTGTTAGTGTATGAACTCCTCCAAAACGGCTCGACTGGTCTTTATAAATTTTTTTTTATATATTTGGTAGGTATGACAATAAGTCGTAAGGTTTTTTCAACCTCCTTCCCCCACCCACCATTTTAATTGCAATTTTTGTATTTTCGCATGAACACGAGTTCACCCAAAAGCCTTGCGGTTCATTGTGATGCCTGATAAATTTAAGGTAAGGGTGTGCGGGAGCAGGGCAGTCACAAAGGTGGTCTAGGATACTCTCCGATTCTTCCTTAACTTCACAGGTATGACAGAAGTCATAATTAGGAACATGCTTCCATGATCTTTGAATATTGGCAACTGCTAGAGACCCAAGCTTTACCGAACCTCTTCTAGCACACTCATCCGCCATTTGATTACCTATGAAACCAAAATGGCCAGGCAAGGCATGACAAACGATCTGAATTTATGATTGAGGGCTTGGTGATATCAATTTTGCACAATCATTTTGAAGTGATCAACCCTCGTAGATATGAATTATGATCAATGAATTTAATAGCTGCTTAAACTAAGAAGAAAATATAGAAAAAGAATAAGGTTCACGGAACATTTGTTGCATGCAACAAATAAACATTTTGCTTTATTTGTTTTTGAATAAGTACAATATTTTACATTTTCCAAATCATATTCATACACAAATTCTAGAACTAGAAGAAATCTCCATTCTTTCCACACCACTCTGTTCTGATCAGTTACAGGTCCCCCATATTTTTGAATGAGTAATACTAGGCACAAATGTCTGGTGTTTTTGTTAATCTGTTGGCTGTTGCTATTCTTCACGTTCAATTTAAAATGTTGTTTATTATTTTTTATAATACATTCAATATTTCTTTTCTTGTCTTTTATGATTTAACCCCAAAACTCCTTCAGTTTTAGTTTACTACATAGATTCAATTCTATCTTTGTTTCCCGGAAGTTTGGCAACAATATGCTGCTAGCAGAAGGGAGTTCTCTTGTGTTATTGTTATTATGTTTTTCTCCCCTTTTCTTCATCATATTTCTTTTTCTTTATTTTCATTTATTTATGTAAATTACTAGATGTTGTTGCTGTTGCTATTGGATTTGTAGTTGTGTGCTGCAGGTGCATTGTTGAAAAAATTCTAAAGAATATTCAAAGTGTAATAATAATAAAAAGATATAGCACAATTCATCATCATTTCACAGTATTTTAATTATGTTTATTTTTTGTGTGTTGTTACTTTTTTATTGTATAGACCATTTTATAATCCCTAGAATTCATTTTGTGTTTATGATTTTTTAGTATTTTTCCATATCATTTTTATTAGATTTTTTTTATACTATTTTGTGTATTTTAAAACAAAAAAGTAAAGGCTGATGCATCATAATCATAATAATCAACTTAAACTCTTCATTTTGTAATACTAAAATTTGATTCATTTTACATTCACTCATCTCGATATCGATTTCCTGCCAAGAACAAAGAAGAAATAACAACACTTCAGATGCTTTAAAAATCATTAAAAAATATTTTAATGTGTTATTTTTGGTTGATTCTACAAAGTCAATAAAAATTTAACAGTCTCCGCCTTCATGACTCCCAATAGAAAACAAAAAACACTTTAGAATAGTAAGTATTCAGTATAATTTCAGCGTTGGCGGATGTTTTTTCTATGATGGAAGATCAAAAAATAGCAACAATTGCTATAAAAACAATGCCTTCTCATCCTTAAAACGATACTTTGCCTATTTTTAAACCAGATATTTTAACACTTTTTACAAACGGAAGTGGTCTTACTTCAATACTTAAGTGGCACGTTCAAAGTCTATACGATCCGATTCGATTCCATTCCATTTCATCCAAATCAAAAAAAAAAAAAAAACTAAATCATGCATAAAAAGGAATGAATAGCCAAAGGTCTTAGTAAGTCTACCATACATATTATATATAGTAGTTGTAGGCGTTATTGTCTTATGGTAATTTGTCAAGTGGGTAACAAACATACATACTTGTTGAGGATAAAGTAGAGAAGATACTACAACAAAAGGCAAAAGACAACTATATGTGTACAAAGTACTAAAAGGATCCGGAAGGAAATCACTACAATCCTTTCATACTCTCTCCCTCGACAATTAATTAAATATTTTGTATACATTTTCCTTAGAATTACTGCGAAAGGATCATATCCCTTTTGAATTATAATGAGCCCTTCAAGTCAAAAAAACATCCGACTCAAGGA
The DNA here is from genome assembly GCA_037043315.1 of Amiota communis. Taxonomy (NCBI): domain Eukaryota; kingdom Metazoa; phylum Arthropoda; class Insecta; order Diptera; family Drosophilidae; genus Amiota; species Amiota communis. The sequence continues at coordinate 762,327 of JBAMAV010000582.1, forward strand.
GTTTTACCCTTTTACCATTGCGGAAGTGCCAAAAAAATTAATTAAAAATCTTGAAAGACACTTAAAAAACATCTTTAATATGCCAAACATACGCCATGCACAATGAGCAATGGAAATGAAAACGAAAAGGGAAATAAATATCTAGATACATTACAAAAGGCTTCGACAGAAAGTAAGAGGAGAGCGTGCGCCAGAGGTGTTAAAAATGACATTTACTACCTGCGTTTCCGAAACAACAAAATAAACACATTTTATGATCTTTACATTGATTTGTTTTCATTACATAGTATGTTGTACTATTGTACATATTTGGTTAGTTGGTTTGTTAAAGTTATTATGTGAAATTTATATTTGTGTCAATGATAAGTTGACATTGGAAATGAGTTTGGATGACAAACTTTTATTAGATTGCACTTAAATTGATTCTTCTATGAAAATTCTAGTAAAATATTCTTAAAATACTATCCCCAATTTAGCAGAGAATATGATAATAGTAAATTAGGAAAAAATAACAGTTATTTCTAAGATCATACGTAAAAGATTCCTAAAGTCACTTTAACAACAAACGAGATGAAAGAGATAATAAACAATAAAAACCGGAGCTATCTGAATTTACTCAATTATGCACTTTTTGTTCAACATGAACTTAAATTTTTTTGTGTGTTACCTCAGAACAATTTTATAGGGGAACCGATTTTAATAATCCTTTTTTTTTTAAAGGTAGTGCTTGTCATGTGGTCCTATACAAATTTGCTGAAGATCTGACCAGTAGTTATCTGTGTGTTACCTCAGATCCTATTTCTATGTGAACCGATTTCGATGATTCCTTTTTTATTGGAAAGCTGGTGCTTGTCATATGGTCCCATATAAATTTGATCAAGCCAATAGTTTTTGAGTTATCCTTAATATGGAGCGTTTTATTTGCGTTACTTGAGGTGTACTATGTGTGGTCGTAGCCTCGTTATTTAAGTCAACGATCTGTTGCGTGTGGTTTATTTAATAATTTGTTGGCGTCCAAATCTGATAGATGATATACCTTCTATTTTTTTTTTTGAGGCCGTATTCCCATTTTGTTAAAATTTTTGTTTTTTATGTCACTACACTTTTTCAAGCATATTTTCGACCAATTTAAGACCATGGGCACTGAGAATATCGTATTATTTCATTTGTGTTGCATTCTCCGCCAAAGTTAATCTTCCATAGTGGATGCTCTATTCGATTTTGGCAGACTCTCCTTCTCCAATGACCCCAGATTTCGCTCGGCTTCGGACCGTCCACTCCTTTAATTGATATGGTGACTCTGACAGCTAACTCTTGGTGGTCATCATATGGCTGGATAAAATCTTTAAGTTTTGGGTTCGGAATGGTGTTCACAAAATCGATGAAAAATTGCGTGGCTTTAGAAATATTTTACTTATGATCTAAGGAATAACTGATATTTTTTTTCATAATTTTCTATTGAGCCACATTCAAAGTGTTTAAAATTTACGATCATTTATTAATTTTTGCTAGCCACTGTATCTATCTATCTTTACATATCTTATTGCACTTTCCTAATGTATTTCAATTCTATTCATTGTTCAATGTTGTAATAGTTATTGATCTTTTACTGATTTTGGGCAACATTTGCTACATTAACATCGTCATTTTCATTTGCTGTGTTATTTTAAGCAAGAAAAGGTGTTTTCAAAGACATTAAAAAATGCAATAATAAAATCCAACAAGACACATTAGAAACCAAGCTGAACTGCATTGAACATGAAGAGAGAGAACAACTGCAGTAAGGATCAATGTAATTGTTGTTATAGCTACTACTTTTTACAGCCTCCCTTTGCTAGCACAATTCACAGTCTTAGTAAAATAAAGTAAAGTAAAGTAAAGTGAGCACAGCACAGCACATCTGTTTAACAGATTTCATGAGGAAACCAAGAACCAAAAACAACAGCATCAAGTATAAGAATAAGAATAACAAAGGCAAACGTAATTTATTTTTTAATGTAAACGTGCAACGAAGGAACCGAAAAAAATCAAAATCAAGATGTAAAAACAAAAACACACGACAAAAACTGTTCATCTTCTGAGAGAGAGGGAGAGTCAGAGTGAGTGTGTATCTGTGTGTCATGGGCTGGTGTCGTGTGGCATGCACCACACAAAAAATTTCACCTAGGGCGGTGTATCCAACAACCCCTATAGAGCGCGTGTCTGTGGCGTCTTTTTCCGTGAATCAACTCAGTTCGGTTTGGATGGAATTGGTATATTTATGGCACAACTGTTGCATGCGGAAATGCATTTCCATTTTCATTCGAAAAATTGGAACTTAAAAAAATTTCCTTCTCCAAATTTTTTTTTACCAATGAAGTTATAATAAGTATTGTATTTGATGACATTGGTGTTGCTGCATCCAGAAAATGAACCGCAGGTTGTTGTCAAATGTCAATTGGCATACCCAGGGGGCTTAGTTGTGTGGCATTAATTACACCATCATCATGTCGGTTGTGCAACAATGCAACAATGAAGATGCCGATATACTATAGTATTGATTATAATGATGACGATCTTCATTAGATTTTGGCATTGAGAATGATCGCTTTATAGAAATAGAGAAACCCAAATTTATGTTGATTTGACATTGTTTTAATGTAATTTGATTCTCAAATCCTTGGAGACTTCGAACTCAGTATACTGGCAAACACTTGTTCCAAACCATTTCACTAACATAGAAAAAAAAAACAGAAGATTAATTTTTTATAAGGATAATTGGATGCTTTGGAATACCAAGATGGTAGACTCTCTGTTTATTTATACTGGGCAACAAAATTTGAAATTTGTCGTACCATACGGACTTCACCATAAATTATTTACTTTGATGAGCGACTGTTAGTAAAAAAAAAGTTGGTCCCTTTTCATCGACCAGCAGTAATCAGCCAACAATCATGGGTTCCACATGCCCTTATAGAGCTTTTCTATATGTGGAATGCCCTGATGGAACCTCCCTCCATTCTCATCGCTCACAGCTCCTAAATTATCAGGAAAAATCAAGGTGTGCGTCTAAAAAAAGAATCTTAAGTGACATGTTGCAATCCAAATTCGCTAACAAATTCTCTGTAGCTGCCATTCTTATGGTTCCCTAGAAAATTTGCAAAAACTTTCTTGAAAGATATCCCCGCTCGTTTTTCTAGATCATTCAATATTTCTTCAAACACGGAACCTTTTTTAACTCCCTCATTTGAGGTGCAATGACAATACCCTCTTTTACCTTCCCATTCATATTTTGGGGAATTTTTCTTTTGGACACAAAAATCCTTTGTCAGAGTTCGTATTAACAAAAAATCCTTTAGTTTCAGAAGATGATCAAGAAGAAAATGAATGTTATGGATGTTGTAATTTTCATTCTTGAGGTGTCATTCTTATTTATCGCTTCGATTTTAACTAAATCGAAAGTGGCTCGCATGGCCAGACTGAGCCTTTTTATAGCTAATACCTAGTACACAAGTTTCATGCTCCTCCTACACTTTCAAAGCTGCTAAGTTCCCAACTGAAAAATGCTTGCAAATATTGTGTAAAATCTTTCAGTTGAGTAAACAGAAATTCATCAAAAAATTTAAAGAAAATTTAAAAAAATAAAATCAAATATTATTTCATTCCCCATTTTCATAGTTTCAGATAAGCAAACATCTTATCTGACGACTAACTACTACCCACACAATAGCCCCCACACAAATATACATCCACATCCATATAAACATAGGGCACGCGATGTTGTACTTTTTTATTAACGAAATTTGATAAACAGTTTACATTTTCATTTGATTTTCTTTCTTCAAATACCACTCTACGCTGCTATGGGGCCATGGACACATCTTGTGGCATGCCACACTGCCACACAACACCATCATTATAGGGCAAGTCTTCCTTTCCATTCCGACTTCGTCGTTGTCTTGAGTTTTGCTTTAAGCAAATGATTATGAGGTGTGTAATTAAAATTTTTACGCATTTGAGAAGAGCAGATCAGAGTCGTCGTATAGTCAAGTAGAGAAGTCAAAAATTCTTGTGCGTAATTTAATTATGAAAAATTATTTGTAGCAGATGAACATTTTAGGTAGAAGATACAACCATAAACATGCACATAATTGTGGTATACATATCTTTAATGAAATAAGAAATGGCTTCCTTTTAGTTTAAGTGTGTAGAAAATGTTCATGAGATAATAACTTATGAAAAATGTATCTACATTCAATACTTACTAAGAATATATGGTACAAAAATGTTGAAATTTTTAAAGTTTTACTAACAAATCATTATTGCATAAGTTACATTTCTCTTAATGCATTTATGCAGTTTATTTTCAAGGAAGAAAGACGTCATCGATTGATTTCTCAGTTAAATTCCATGAAACCTTGTCGAGATGAATTTTTTTAAGTCAAGGGAATGAGTTCGATTGAATATTTTAAGTATTTAGCAACAAGATATTTTTATTTTTAAATTTTTTATTTTTTTTTAAGCGAACGCAACAATTAAGCATATGACAAGCAAATTTGCATTCAAGGCAGATGTATCTAGATACAAATGATCAGTATATATGTAGATATACATATTTATATGTATTTATACGTCAGCAACAGACGCCGTTTGTCGTCATATCTTGAACTACTTTTTCTTTGCTTTGTTTTTATTTTTTGATTTCTTTATTAATTTTTTTTTTTGTGTTGTTTTGTTCCCGCAATTGAGGACGCCGCTGCCGAATGATTTTGTCTGAGCATCTGCCAGAAATTCTTACTCAACTTAAATTGTTTTGAGCAATTATTAGCAAGTGGTAAACTGACAGTGAGGGTCATTAACTGATCGATTATGTATTTACTTAGTTTCACTTGTTCTTCTCATGGAAATTTGAAAAATAGAGAAATGTATTGGCGCATAACCAAAGACAACATGACTTAACACGCCTTCGAAAACACGCAAATCATTTAATTTAGTTTTCCAGCGTAAATATGACACCAAATTCAAAACATTTGAAAGAAATGTGAGTGAGTAAAGTATCTAACATAAAATGAATTGACTGCGAAGACTGTGAAAGTGGTCAACATTAACATACAGGCAACAACAGCATCAGCAACAACAACAATGTATCAACAATTGTAACATTAGCAATTTCCCAGAACGCCAACACATTTATCTTCTTCTCATATGCACGGGTTTTTCTTCTTTTTGTTTTTGTTTTGTTTTTTTTTTTTTTACTAGAAATGAACCGAGTTGAGCCCGAAGTGTTTTGAACTAAAGTGAACTGCATAAATAAGACGCGACGAGAACGATTAGTAGAAATATTTGAGTTGGCGCAACCCACTTTTCTATATCTCATAAATGCACAGATACTACTTACACACATTTACTTGCAATACAAAATATCTGATAGTATCTGCAAATACAGTAGAAGAAAATGGGCGTAAAATACAAGACAGGGAAACATGATGAGAAAACAACATTATCATCGTAATCATCTTCAGTTCCCTAGATCTTTAAATCCACCTAAATACTAATAATGTAAATGCAAAATTCAATTTTCCCACTATACTCGTACATCATTAAATGAAGTTTGTATTCTATGAGTAGTAAGTACAACTAACATTATAACATTCTTAATCATAATCATGGGAAAATGCACATACATTATTAGATACAATATAGTACACGAACCATTATATTTGTATTGTACTGGTAAGTGGTGAGTATCTGACAGTATCTGTGACAATGGGGAGACCACAGTAATTGTATTGCTCGCGTTCTAAATATATATGTACATACTGTAGTAAACATATCAAAGATCAGTCTACGCACTGACACCGAGGTCATCCATCAATTTGTTCATCTCACTTCTCTATGTGTCCCTAGTTTTACCATGTTTCTGATTTCTTATTTGAATTTTACGATTTACGATTACATGATGGAGGGGGAGGTTCAGTGATGATATGAGGAGTTTGAGGAGGAGTTTATACCCACATTTATTGTTATTGCTGCTTATAGGCGCCTTCTAATATAAATTATCTCAATTGCAACAGCACAAACAAATACTAATCAAAAGTTATCATTATCTATGAGATGTGAGTAGAGTGAGTAGTACGAGTATGAAATCACTATAATAATTAGTTTTATGGTAATTTTGTGGTTTCATTAATCTGAAATTATTTATAGATGAAAATTGATCTTTTGAGTATTTTGAACTTGCTTCTTTACAATAATAATTCTCTTTTTGTTTTTTTATTGTATTTTGTTTACAATGTATTTATGATTATTGTCATACACATTCAGATGTTTATATAAATTATAAGTAGCAAGACAAGCATTTAAAAATATTGTCATTCATACATACTTCATTCTTATCGTTCTTTTTCATTTTATTTATTTATCAATAGATTTGTATGAATGTATATTTTGATTTTGTTTTCAACTTAAATCTCTTTATTTATTGATTCATTCATTCATTTCTCTAGATGATCTAAATCAATCATTCAGAATTCTAGTTCCCGCTATCCTTAAAACTCTTATCAAAGAAGATAGATCAAATACTTCACTTATCATTTTTGATCTTAGATATCCTCTATAACTTGGGTTTCCAAGCCGTAAATGAGTGTACTTTATTGTGTAATTTACCTAATTTAATAAATAATTCAAGTAAATAGACTATAGAGATCATAATGAAAATATTGAATTATTCAGAAATTAGCGACATTTTAAGATTAAAAGGAGCAGAGGAGCATATTGCTTGCTCTGAGAGCAATGTCCCACAATGTCCTACTTGTAAGTCAGTCAGTTAAAGTATTGAAAGAAAAGGTTTTTTGCATCGGATAATCACGGGAGATGAAAAATGGATATATTACGAGAATCCTAAACGCAAAAAATCTTGGCTGAAGCCAGGTGAGGCCGGCCCATCACAGCCAAAGAAAAATATTCATTGTACCAAGGTTATGCTCTGTATTTGGTGGGATCAGAAAGGTGTTGTGCACTATGAGTTGCTGAAACCGTCTGATACTATCACTGGCGATGTTTACAGACGACAACTAATGCGGTTGAAGGTAGCTATAGAAGAAAAACGACCGGAATGGGTGAATAGGCATGACAAATTAATTCTTCAACATGACAACGCCAGACCGCATACGGCAAATGTTGTGAAAACATATTTAAATGGACAAGACTGGGAAGTGCTACCCCACCCGCCATATTCACCAGATATAGCCCCTTCAGATTTTCATTTATTTCGAAGGATGCAGTCTGATCTTACGGGAGAGCGATTCACTTCTTATGAAGATATCAAAATTTGGCTTCATAATTGGATTGCCTCAAAAGACCAGGACTTCTTTATGCAAGGAATCCGTAAATTGCCTGAAAGATGGGCAAAGGTTGTAGCTGCAGATGGGGCATACTTTGAATAAATAAATTTTCCTTTTTCTAAACAAGCAAATTTGTTTTGTTTTCACAAAAAAGGGCGGAATCATATGCATACACCCAATAGTAGTACATATAATAGCAGTAATGACGAGTCATTAGGAAAATCAAATAAAAACAGTGTCCGAACAAAAGGTTAAGGATCTATAAATTCATGACATAGTACAATTAAACGTTGATTTGTTTAACTAGAACACCTGTCATAGTGTCAAGAACAGGACTGATAAACGGCAAGCAACGTCCCCTTGGATATATGTACTTATACCACAGGTACCACATTTAAGTTATACTTATTTTGGTCATATGACTCACTCCTTAGTCTGAAGCTGAGGCCTATGTTAAATCTCCGCTGCTCTATGGGTCACAGCATCCGGTTGTATAATACAACTCCACGTCGAGGTCATACTCTACATGTCTCTACATCTCGATAACAACCACAGCCACCACAATACTCCCATACAGGGGCTTACTCCGCTGATCATGACGTAAACAAGTTCCGTGGGCACCTAACCAGCCGTGGTACCAGAATTGTTTTCGCTAACATAAATGTAAAACATCCCTACAGTATGAGTCCTAGTTTTGGACTAGTCCCTTTGTAATCAGCACTGATGTATTTCTATTCCCAAGTACATGTATTCAACTGGTTAATTTAATGTGGCGATGTCATTGGACGGGGTCAATAGCCACCGAGCATACTGCAGGGATTAGTCGAGTAACGTTGTATTATGTAACAAAGCACAACACATAATAAAATTGATCAGGTACGGAAATCGGTTAATTTAAATCTTCACACACTCAATTGCTTCTGCTTAGGCAAAAGTGGCCTAAACAATATGTATTTATATTCATGATCTATTCGTATAATGAAAGTTTTTAAATAATCTACAATCCACTGATCTTAATAGATAGATTTTTTTTCTGGAAAAATATGCAAAAGTATATGTATAAACTTAAAGGATTTTGTTTTTTCTTAAGTTGTTTGAAAATAGAAAATGGCTTGATTTTAGATATAATTCTCCTTCTTTCAACAATAGAACTGATTCTACTTAAATGACAATCTAAAAGAAGTAATAATTAATTTGATAACAATACATTATATCAAGCATCTTTAGGTTTATTTATTTATTAAAAAATTAATAAAGCGGAGCACTGGCTACAATGGCATTAGGCTCTCATCTTTAGATTTTAGATTTTATATTGTTCAAAAATCAATAAAAAATTATAATTCTAACTTTAAAAGTTTGTGTTGAGTAGGTCAACTAATTTTTTCATAACTTAATATTCCTCATACACCCAAGTATTCTACATCTATGAATGATGTTCCTTACTAAATCGGTCAGATCTTTGTACTTGTTTTCAGACCTCTACTTCAACTAGCAAGGTTCCTTATCAATTTTAATATTCTTAGACCATGAAAAGTTCTGATTACTTTTTTATCTGTTATCTGTATTACTAAGTACAAGTGTCCTTAAACATAGAAAGATTCAAATGAATTCTTTTTTCCTGGATCAATCTTTAAAGATCTTTCTTTATCTAGTACTCTGGTATTATGAAGCAAGCAATATGTACTTACCAACAGACATTATTCCAAAATATTTTCTTTTTCAATTGTTTTTTGTATCTACTGCTTGGTATGTATTATCTATGTACTAAGTATGTTGACGTTATGCACTTGTTTAACCAAATCAATAATAATAACAAGAACCAAGTTAGGTGTTTCCGGCGGATATCACTTTAAAGTTTCTTCATTTTATTACTTATAATGAGTTCGTGATAATGAAGAAATGTCAAACTGCAAATAAAGAGAAGAAAAAAAAAACAAAATGAGTAAAATGATAAATTATTAAACAAAATTCAAAATGCAAACAACAAAACTATTAAAATAATTATTATAATCATCATTATTATGAAGTGTACAATAAAGGGACAAATAGTCAAAACGAAGAAGGAAGTTAACAAAACACCAACAGAAAATTTAAACTGAAGTAAAATGTCCAACTAACGGATAACAGCTTTGAATATTTAATGGGGTTTTTCCCTTTCCAAAATAAAAAGAAGAAAAATAAAGCGAACAATATAGACACAAGTTAGAAACTTAGACACGGACAAACGGAAGCAAAAGTTTTTCCAACCAACAAGTACAACAACTAAAACAAAAAAGCTGAGTAAGTATAAACAAGTGGAGGTCACTAGGTGGTCTTTTTTTGGATTGAGGGAATAGCGGATATTGCGCAGGTGCCATGCGTACGGAAATGGTCAGTACAAAGGTTATTAATATTTGATAAATTTGAATATTAAAATTTCAACCCTTTTTATACATTGTAGCTTTATGCTTTCTACTTAGTAAGTAGTATCTATGAATTACAAGTTGAAATTTTCCGTGGTACAGTCTTCGTTCGCTTTCGTCTAGACAAAACCGCAAACCGCAATTAAAATGAGTTTAAATGTTGCCCTGGCATGTGTTCTGCTTGTCTATATGTCTGTCTCTTTGTCTTATAGTGTGGTATAAGCCATTTTTGTGTCATGTTAGTTAGGTTTTTTTCCCCCATAAACTTCATTTATATGCTGGTCACATCGTCCGAGACAAACGCGTTTTTAAACTGTTTTCGCAATCGTAGTATCACAAATCAATAGCGTCGTTCAATAAATGATTTGAAAATTCTTAAAACAATAAATTATATCCATTCGATTTGGATGGGAACACTACAGAGCCATAGTCTTGAATTGTTTATAATAATGAGAAATCTTTTTTTCATTTGAAGATTTAGGGAAAACATTGACTACGCCCTTGGTAATTTGGATGTAGAATAGTTTAATATACTATAGCTGGCGGTTTGCAAAAAAATGTTCAAATTTTTATGACTTTTCAACATTTGAATTATTTATACTTATTTTAAGAAAAGGAATTTTTATCGCTTTATACAATATCTTGAAAATATATACAGCATTTTGATAGGTGTTAAGATATTTTATTAGATTTGTTAGAAGATTATTTGAATTATAAAAATATATGCATTTTTCATCAAAGGAGACGTTACGATACTTTAGTTTAGCAGTAGGAATCGATTTAGATATGACAGTTCTTAAGTTCTCTTTTTGTTCCTGAGATATCAGTTCGGTTTTCATACTGTAAAAGACTTCGACTATAATATGGTAGATGTTTTTGTATCTTAATATTTGACTAGCTGTTTTACCCGGCGCTGCCCGGAATTCCGAAATTTTGTGCGTAAATTGTGGTTGTTGTTAGAGGCTTTTTAAAGAGCGATCTGTCTAGTTTATTCATTTCAAAGACTTTGAAGAAACACTTTCCCTCTCTTGACCCGCTCTCAGTGAGCATCATATTGTAGAATTAAGAACGAATACACAATTATTCATAAATGAGAGGAACAAATGCACCAATAAAAACAACAGCACAAAATTCAAGAAGCAGCAAAGCATAAACAACGAAAAAACGTACAAAAATTTTTGTAAAATCGTAAGTACTCCACCCGATTCTTTCTTTGTTTAAAAAAAAAAATTATGAATATCGGTTCAGTATATTTTGCTCCAAAGCGCTACATACAAAACCCATATAAGCAATTATATAAATAGTAGAGATATAGATACAATTGAAGCTTTAAAATGCAATAAACTCTATTGAAAGATTCTAAGCAGAAAATCCAAGATTTTTGTGACTAAAAAGGACCATTTCTATGAGTGATAAATTAATGGGAGAAACGGTAAATGTGGAACGAAATTTTATGAGAACAACACCAGCAAATCTCACGGTGAAAACTGGTACGTGGAAGTGTTTGAATTTAAATTGATAGTGATCCTCTGTCATTTTATTTTTGTGCTACAACCAGTTGTATACTAACACACCCATGTACACTTATCAATTCAAAAAGAAATCATCAAATACCATATTGTACCTTTTTTAAAAAAGTACTATCTGCTGGCATGAAGGGGATATCATCTTTGATAAAATCAAAGTTAAATTTTATTTTGATTCTTTTAACTTTAAAGAGAAAATATTTCTCATTACAAAACACTCAATAAAACAACGAAAAATCATTTTGTTTACAACAATGTAACCTAATTTAATTTCATTTATTGTATTTTGTTTACATTTCAAGACAAAAAAGAAAACTTCATCAAATAGTTTCTGCTTCCATCTTCTTATAAACTAAATTTATTTAGTTTCTAAATTTTTTCTTCGTAATTTGTATTTCATTTTGTATTTTATTGATGACATTGAAATAAAGATTTTGGAATCAAACACAGAGAAAACAGAATTTCAAAAGATACAAACAATACATAAATTCTGAAAACATTTTGTTATTAAAATCGGCAATAAATTCATTAAAATGGAAGAGATGAGATGAAATAGAAAAAAAAAAACTCAAGAACAAATAAGTACAATAAAAATCATGAAAAATAATTTTCAATAAATCGCCAACTTTGACGAAAAGCAATTAAGAAAGCGCCATAAAAGATTTCGGTTTAAATTGTTATGGCTTTTTTGTTTTGGATACATCGCTTAAGCTTGTCTCTATGCTTTCATGCCTCTCTTGTTGTCTGCGGTGTCCAGCGGTTATTAAATTGTTTCATTGCTGGGATCCGCGATATTACATTTATATTTCTAACTTTTCCAATATTTAATACTTTTATTGATGTCCTAAAATTCTTAAAGTTCCTTAAAAGATTCATTTTAAAATACAATTCTTTATACAAATACAACCTGCTTACTTCAATTTCTAAGAATCTGGTGGCTCCGCATCATATCTAACCAAGACCTACTAAAGTCAACCAATGAAGAAGTACTAATCAAACGTAGACGAATGGATGAGCTACACTTTAAACAAAGATGCCGGCGAAGTGTGCATGGTACGGTCGAGAAACTGTAAAAGCTCAAGAACATCTTGGAGACATCATATGTCATATGTATGGTTGGCACTGACTCGACGAACTCCAATACCAACTGGAACACTCTGAAGTTTCTCGCATAAAATCGAAATTGCTTTAAGACTTTTGTTTTGGCTTAACGCTCCAACTGGAGTTAAAAGAATTGGTAGATCAATATGAGTAATATAAGATTAATGAGCCAGAGTTGATCTACAAAGTTTAAGCACCCCTGCTCTATGATTTTCGCTTATTTAAGATGATTATTTCATTTAAGCTGGTGACATTCATTTACATATCAATGTGCGTCTCTGACTTTCTTGTTCTAGTTAACTCTCTCTCCCATCCTTTCTCTCTCTCTTTCTCTGTATATCTGAATATCTGCACTTGTTTCACTTTACTGATATTTATTTGTTTGTAAGTTTGATTATTGTGTTTTTTGTTTGTGATTTTTGCGTTATTCTCGGTTCCTTTTGGGTACTACTATTGTTGTTGTTTGGTTTGTTTGATTGCTTTACTCTGCTACGATTTTCATTACGTTTTACCGGAAATACCAATTTAGGTAAATGCGCCGTTGAGTTTGTTCAGTTTAGTATTAAGTTCCCCCGTACCACTCACCAATTGGATACACACGCACACACACATACAGTTATTATATTCATTGTTAACCCCTCCAAAGTCTCTTAGAGAGACAACATACATATATACTCGTATATGTACAAATAAATCGGGATTAATGTGCAAAACTAACTTGTTTTACTCTTTACTCTTCTCTTGTTCCCTACCAACCAGTCTACCTCTTTATCTTTCACTCCTCTACACTGCCTGTCAACGCGTAACCCGCACAAAATTTCATTTCATTTGGCGACAAGATCAAGTCGAGCATACTGAGGCTGGAGACATTTTTGCCATAGCGTGGCAATATCCACGTTTTGAGAATCGCTTGAAATCATTTTAATTCATTTTTTTTTTTACTTTAATCAAATTCGGCAATGAAATTACAAAAATAACATACAAAACAAAAAACCCGAAAAACCAAAAGAGAAAAAAATGCATGAGTTGATTTACTTTTGTTTTATGTTTTTTGTCAACTTCTGTTTTGATTTATATTAAAGCAAAAACATCATTAAATGTATCTGCGCTAGCTATACTATGGTTGTCAGTTTAAATTTTTATACAATGAAATTTTCTTCTTTTGCATTTATTTACTTAATATTTTATTTAATTTATTTTTGAATCAATGAGATGCTTTTTTTTGTATTTTTGAAAGAGTTCTTTTGAACTTTGCTCTGAGTAATCAATATACAAGGATAGAAGAACATTTGTTTCTAGATACTTTAACACCTTGTGTTGTGTGTGGTGGGTTCATTTATAAATCGGTTCGAAGAAATCAATATGCATTTCTTTTTTCCAAATAGTATAAAAATTTCAATTTTACTTTATGATTCATGTTTTTATAAACAAAATTATTAAATTATAATGAAAATTATTGTACAATATTTCTTTAAGATGAAGTGGGAGGATTATTTTATGCATTGATTTGATTATGGGTAAAATCAATTAATAAGAAATTTACTTGTTCGTGTCACAAATTTTAAAGTCTCTACATGAAACTGCTGGCTGATATTACTCATCAAAACTAAGTATTCTGATATGACAACTAATTGTATTTAGAAACCTTTGAAATTTTAGTGGGATCATCTTGAACAAGTGACTGACAACAATTGAGCATTAAAAATGCTCACACGCTGATTTTAATCAAATTTAAGAATTTTTCCCATGTAAATGGTCTAAATTTGGTATTTTAGAGAAGATACATGAATTAAATAGTCTTTATTTCAATTGTTTCAGATAATTTAGATTTGTTTGTAGACTTTCAATTCTATTTTATATAAGCATGCATTATCACTTTTGATGGTGAACATGACACATAGCGAGACGAGAAGATTCGATTGGGTTTAATCCAAAGACAAATCATCGACGAAATCTCAACTCCAACAATGGCTGGATGACAAATAGCATCGCCATTGGGTAATTACGAGGAATGTTAGAGTGGTTAAAATCTTCTTGCTGACTAGATCTCGCGGACAGGTACTTATTCGGATAGTCTCTTGTTTTTTGACAGAACATTGCAGAGTAATGAAACACCTACATAACATGCGAATCAGTCGCAGCGATCTGTGTAGACTATGTTATGAAGAAGAGGAGCCAGCAGAGCACGTGCTATGTCACTTCGAGGGCCTTATCTGGAAATCTCCATCACCTTGGAAACCAGTACTTGGAACAAGTTAAAATTGCAGATCTGTCTGCGAAAAGTATCTTAGAATTCCTAATGAATATCAGAATCTAGGAGGAACTGTGATTACGGGGATTGTCACAATAGGCCCACGAGATGTATTGGTTACCGCCCTTTCTCTAATCTACATAGATTGGAAAATTCGCTCTTGACATTGTGTTCGCTTTTAAAATTGTTGTTCCACTAAAATGTCAAAATTCCACTTAAAAATCTCAAGATTTCATTAACAATTTTGTTGGATTTTGTTATTGGAAACAGTACATACATGTTCCTGATTTACTGACTCAAGTTTTCAAAAGAGAAAAGGGAATAAGGACTAGCTGTGTAAGTCTCGAAGCTCCTTACAACATTGTAACTAAGTAATTTTGATAAGATTTCTATCTCTCATAAACCCAGTCCGATAACCTCATTGACTCTTTTTTTTTTATAGAATATATATGTAATTATTATTCCATTCAACACTTCGCTCGCCCCTTTGTTACCTCGCGCCGCCAATCACGTGCCTAGTTTGCTTAAGGGATAAACCGCCACTTAAAAAACCTAGGGCTCTTTATAAAATTCACTTTAAATCAGTGTTTCCTAAAAGAGGCGACAACGTCCTCATGTGGGACATTAAGACAATCTAGAGGGCCAACGGCAGACAAATACTATCTAAAAACAAAGTTAATTTAAAAATTTTTGGGATTCACTCAAATTTTTTTAAAACTCAAAGAGGGCAGTGGTTGATTTAAGTTTGGGAATCTATGCTTTAAATTCATGATAACTGTTGCTGCAAGCTTCATTATGGTTTCAATTATGCTTCTAAAATTAGGACCTTAAATAAGGTGCCACCGATTGATTTCTTACTTGCAAAAAATCAGCAGAATGGTATTTGGCAGATCACAATTTCCTTATAATATACATACAACTTTTAAATATAGAAAAACGTTTTCGAAATCACTTGATTTGCTTAACAATAAATTCTATAAATCATTTGTTACAATATTTTTTTTTTTTTTTAATTATTGTTAACTCATAACCAATTCAATAAAAAAATAATGTTTATAGCATAATTAAGTGATGTTTTCAATGTTACAACTTAGCACAATTGTGAAAAAATACAATTTATTTGAGGAAAACACTTTTTTTCATTTGCTCACGTTTTCTACTGATTTGTAAATCAAATAAATTTTTATTATTTTACTGAAACACAAAATACACAAAACAACAATGAGGAATCACACCAATGAATGCATTGAATCGGATTGAATTGAATTGAATCGAATAAATCAATTGAAGCGTTTTCGAATTTGTCAAAGAGCCAATAAAAAAAAAATTATTTAAATAATAAATAAAAACAAAACTCAAATACATGAACAAACATATGAACTGATAATACAAGATGGCAACGAAACAAACGAAGAATAGCGAACTTGAAGTGATGAAGACCGACCGACAATGATCGACGAAGCTCGCTCGGATCGTATTGTGTTCAGTGGAACGAGTGCAAATAGCGGCAAAAATTCAAAAAAGCAACAGTAACAACAACAATGCCAATAAAATTTATAATAAATATTTTTTTAATAAAAAAAGGCAAAGAAAACAAAAACAAAAATAAATAAATTTATTTGCGCAACAACAGAAAATCGTTTGTAAACAATTAAAGAAATTTGCTGCTGGATAAAATATACACAACTCAAATGCGTGCGCAAAAAAGATATAAAAAACACCAAAAAAAAAAAAAATCACTGAGAGTCTCTCATTCTCAAAATGAGATGAGAAAAGAATAGAGAGAATAAGCTTGCGACGCAACAAAAGAGATTGTGCTTTGCCAATAAAGAGAGCAAAGGAGAATACACATACATACTTATGTATGCAGATTGAAAATATTTGAGTGAATAAGTGGATGAGTGAAATTTGGAAAGAAGAGAAAAGAAAATACAAAGTGAAAAGTGAAAAGTAGCATAGTAAATAATTTATTTATAAATACAAAATAAAAAACAAAAAAAAAAGAAAATTTTGTTTCCAATTTTCTGTTTGTTGTTGGTGTTGCAGTGTGGTGGGGGCATCGGTTCGTATAAGCAACAACAATAAAAAATGCATGCATATATTGTACTATACGTAAAGATATTTAAGAAAATTGGAGCAGAGTCTAGTCAATTAAAGACAAAGCTAATGAATGTGCAGCTGCACATTACATTGTCTACTTATGTATGGTATTTTCACTCTCTATGAACAGCTGATCACAGACAAAATATCACTCATACGTCGCACTTGGTACTGCATAGTACTTGGGATAGCTTGAAAAGCTTTCTTCTTCTTGTGAGATGATATGAGAAGATATGTTTGACAATGTGATTAAAGTATTTTTCCACAGAATTGGCACAGATACATATTTATATATTTATTATGATCACCACCACTCAACTCAATTCAGTCAGTCAGTCATTTTTCTTGATAAATTATCATCATTGGCCGAAATACGTTTTCATATTTGTGCCAAAAAATAACCAAAAATGTAGTAAGTTGCAACAAAAATTATACTACACAGTGAAGGAGCAGCAAGCCATGTTTTCTTTGGTTCGTGACACACACATGTCTCTGTTGGCACATGTTGAAATGTTTTTATGGCCCTTACAAGAGTTGTTAACAAGTAACTAATGTCAGTGTAATGAGTACACAACAGTTAACTATAATACCATACATACAATAAATATTCTTTACTTATTTATCCATATGAACTAATATTACTTTGGAAACTTATGTATAATAGTATAATTGATGGACTCCATACAATACATAGTTTCAAGATCAAGTCTACACTACAAAACACCTCAAAAGAACCGAAGAATTTCAATGTCTGAATATAGAAATTCATACATACACATTCTTACCTAAATAGAACGAGGCTATTCTGGCTGGTAAATGTTTCTTATTAGTTGTTGCCAGTCAGTCAGTCATTTTTTTTATTATTATTATTATTAAGAGGGTTTGCAAAGAAGCACAGAATATTACTGAGGAGTTGAAGATGTATGTATGTATGGTATGCTGCTTAAGTCCAGAAGCTCTCCAACAATAATGCCAATAACAACACATAATATGGTGTATTGTTTTATGTAGGAAGAGTGCGTGGAATATTAATTAAAGTTTTGCGCGTAGTTTGATTTTTAATCACAAACAAATGAACAAACAAACAAACAAAAAAATAAATACCAGCAGCAGCAGCAGTAACAACAGAAACAGCAAAATCAACAATGTCATTATTGTTGTTATTGCTTGTTCTGGAAAAGCATGTAAAACAGAAGCAAAAAGCAAAATAATAATAAAAAAAAAAAAGAAATAAAATTAAACCGAACAGAGAAACACATTCCAAAGCTTAACAATAATAAAAAAATAATATAAAATAAAAAATCTGTTTGCGCCGCCGCACCACAGAGAAGGAGGAGAATCAAATCAGAGAAACATGCGAAACGCGTACAAAATCCGAGATCAATGTGAAGATTAGCATTACACGTTGTTGTTGTTGTTATTGTTGTTGTTGTAAGCGGCAAATGAAGCAAAGGGCGCGGAGAATTGAAAGAAAACCATTGCATATTTTTCCCCCTTTTTTTTTTATATAATTTTGCATGCATATGAAGATCGATTTTGATCGACAGTTTGACAATTTATGTCGCTTCTGTCAAAAGGCATTTTGCATTTTATACTTACTTTTCGCTTTTTTTTTTATTTTTTTTTTTAGAAAATAACATAAAAAATAGTCAAAGTACAAATCTAGATGGCGCTTAATGTTGCATTTAGAAATAATTTACTTATATGTACCGTAATTACTACAAAATATTTAAATAAAATCACGCACTTTTTCTTTTTCTTTGAATATAAAAATACAATTTATTGTTCATACGATAAGTTGATCTGAACTAATCTGATCTGATCTCTCGGTCTGCTCACTCACTCGGCCACAAAAACGTTCCATGGCAAACTGTTTACTCGTCTCCGAAACGAAAATTCATAAACTCAGTACCATCGCATACAAGTAGTAAGTAGCTTATTGACAGACAAACAGACAGAGAGAGAGAATCATCATCAGCCAGCGGGAAAGCGCTGATGAAAGCGTTGAAAGTTTGGCGCGCATTATTTGCCAAAGCAGCAGCAGCAATAAATACTTTTACTCTCTCTTTCACATTCACACTCTCTTTATTATGCGATGAGTGTTCTCTTTCTCTTTTATTGTATGTACATATTTCCAAATTTTTGTTATTCAAAAAGCAGCATGTGCATCCCCGTTTTGTTTAGATTAATGATATGAAGAAAAAACAACAACAAAGAAATTTAGATTAGTTTTAGTTTTAAAAATTTAGATGAAAAATTTCTAACATTCAACCATAATGTGCGAAAAAGGTCTAAACAAGGTGAGCCTGATCAAGCAATTGCAAAGCCGAGGCTATCTGCGAGGAAGTTGTTGCTTTACATTTGGAGGGATTGCGTTATGAGCTGCTCCCACCGATAAATTCAGAACTCTATTGTCAATAACTAACATACGAAACGCTGAAGGAAAAGAGGCCATATTTGGTCAGCAGAAAGGACATAGTCTTCCACCACGACAATGCTAGCCCACACACTTCTATTATGACTCGTCAAAAAATGAATGAACTCGTCTAGTAATTGACCGGTCGCAACAACGACATTGTTTTAGATGCGTCTAAACTCTACAGCGAAGACGTTGCTATAAAGAGCTGGTTTACTGGTACCAATGAGTTTGTTACAGACCCCAACCGTAATAAGATACATTTTTTTTTAATGTATTAAAAGAACAATAGAATTCATTAAATGATTTTTTTAAAATGCAAACATCTTCATTGTGCTTCATATATTTTTCTAAAATGCTGGGAATGCAGAGATTTTCAATATTTTAATAAATTTACTATAAATATTACATATATGTAATTGTATTTATAAAAGAGAATTAATCACACAAAACATGATAGAAATATGCATTTCAAATTTAACGTTTCTTATTTCATGGCAAACGAATGACACATATTCTTATTTGCCATCCCTGGTCAATTGCCTTGTCCAACACTAACTTCGTTTTTCGATGTTTTGATTGTTTTATCAGAGACTGAATTTTAGAATTAGATTCATAGTCTTTGGTTTTATCAGAGTCCATTTTAACATAGCACACAATTTTCACAAAATGTTAACATTTATTTGAGTTCGGTTTGAATAAACACCATCGAGCATCGAACAATAGAGAAAATTGAGAACCGCATGAGTTTCATAGTCTCTGGTTTTATAGAAAATATCGATACTATCGATAATTTCAAAAACAAATTCCATTTGATAATAAATGCTACAAAAGCGAAAAAAAATATTTACAAATAGAAAATGCATTTATTAATAAAAACCAATAAAGTAAACAATTGTTTCTTCATTTGTGTTTTGTTATTCTATACTGCGTGAAAAGTATTATAACACACAGAAGGAGACATCGCAGACCCCATAAAGTATTTGAATCCTCTTCAAGCAACTTTTACACCTTCTGATTATTGTTTCATTGTAAATTCATATATGTACATATGTATCTAAATTTCCATACCTTCAACTATTTACTATACTTACCATTAAACTCATTTGCTCACCACTTCAAAATCGTTTTGAAGGGTAAAAAGTGTTAGAGCAGGGAAAATATATATGTTTCCGCACAAACCATCGATGTTGTTAAAAATATCGAGATATCGATATTTTGCCAGCTCTATCAAGCCAACAGTTGGTCGTTGCTTTATTGCCGTTCTGATTGATTTTGGAAAAGAAACAATTACTCTCTCAAAGTTCTCCTTACTCTCTCAAGGTTCTTGTTACGCTCTCAAATTCTAAAATTTATTCTTTTCTCTTCCCCAACTCACCCGAAAAAATGGAATCGTAAGAGAGTGAAAAAGTAACGTGACTACTTTGACCTTTCAAATTTAATAAAGTCAAAGTACACACGTTGCTTTTATGCAAACGAGTTTTCACCTCTTCTTTATCTCGTTCTTCTTGTCATGACGAAGTTTTTCTATTTTTCTACCTTCAAAGCAAAGCAAAGTTTGGTGAATTTTCTCAATTATTTTTCGTTTTTCGCCTTGATCGCGCTTCAAAATGTCAATAGCATAAAGTGTAAATTAAAGGTAAATTTGTTGCTAAGATGTAATGGAAATTTTGTAAATGTGAATTAACCTCAAAATAGTATAAATTTGAGAGCGGTTAGTTTTTATTAATTAAAAGTGTTTTTTTTTTTTTTGCCACCTAATTGACCTGTCTGGGCGCAGCAGTTTGTGATGTAACCGCATGACTGCCACGATTGCGTTCTGTCATCTCATATTACGTGATAATCAACATTCGTGTTAATTCAGCATAATCGGCACAATTGCAATTGCATTTCGGTTTATTTATCAATAAAGAAACTTAACCTCATTTCTACAAAATTCTTGTTGTCGTCTATTCCGTAGTATATTTGGAATTATTGTAGTAGTTGGGTTCTACTGCTTCTTCTTATCATGCTGCGGCCATTTCCATGTCATGGAAATCAGAATTGTGTAGTTACCATCAGAATGAAAAATAATTTTTTTATGATTTTTTATAAGAAATCATTTAATTAGTGAAAAGTTGAAATGAAAACAAATAATTGGAGAATATATAAATAATTAATAACATTATAGTTATGTTAAATCAATAGGATTTTATGTATTTTCATAGCAAAAGAGGGTGTTGTAACAATCTGGCAACACCAGATGTACTCGCGCTCAAATAAAATTTGACAATTGTGAGAACATGTGCACGCGGTGATGCCCGTGATTCAGAGTAAAAGTAAAAGACAATTGTTGCTTCGTATGTGTTTATGATTGTGCTTGTTGTTGTTGTTGTATTTATTTATGCCGGTGGGGGACATATTTACTATATAATACACTTACTATACTATAGCAACAATCTTCATATTGTATGTTTATATTTTATTGTTTATTTGTAGTGTGGTGCTGGTTGAATGTGAATTGATTGCGATGAATAATCCAAGTTATGGGGGCATAAAATGGGTCCAACATCAATCTGTAGATGACATCGAAAGATCAACACAGTTGATCGTTGGTGAAGTCACTGAAATACTGGAAAGTAATGGTGGCGGCAGCGACGATCATCATGATGATGGGAACAATGAATATCTCGATGACGATGATGCTGAAGCAGATATGGATCAAATGGCTGCTGAAAATTTAATTTTCATGGCACGCGATGGTCAAATGGTCAGCGAGATTATAGCAACAGATGATAATGTTGTAGTTACTGATGACAATAATGCAGCCATAGAGCTCGGACAAGCATTGGTAGTCGGCAGTGATGATTTCGGAGATGTATACGATGAAGATACCCAGCAAATGGTTACCGAGGAGGTTATCACAGGCGATTGGGTAGAACATCAGGGTGAAGAACGGTAAATAAAAAACTTATTCACACCGATTACAAATCTTCTTTCAATAATAATTTGTTTGTTTGTTTGCAGTGTTGAAATACCCGCGGATCAAATAATTGTTAGCAATAGTTCTCAGGTTTTATTGGATATGGTACAAGATGAATATACGGCATCACGTCCGTATCCTTGTGATTTTTGTTGTCGTAGGTTTCGTAAAAAGGCTAGCCTTAACAATCATATGATTGCCCATCAAAATGATCGACCGCAACTCTGTAAGTTGTGTGGTGCACGATTCTCAAGGCGTACAGAACTCATGAATCATCTTAAGGCACATGCAGAGCAGCAGTATGCAGATGAAGCTATTCAATTGGAAGGTATTTATTATATAACTATAGTAATTTAACATAATTTCCCAATATTAAAGAGAACCATGTCATTGCAGCAGCAGCATCAGTTGTCACGTTTGAAACAGATCGACGTCAAATGGATGATCATTACTATGAGCAGGATTGGCAAATGACGCAAACTGCGCAAAAAACAATCAACTCATCTAACTCACATCAAGAGATGTTAGAGAATTTGACCAGTGGATCGCCTGCTGATAGTTCTAGTACCATTTGTTCTTCAGCATCATCGGTAACAACAGCAATTTCCACAGAGCCTTCATCAAAATCAACATCACGTGGACGCATTAGTCGTTTGAAACCCAAAGAAGAGAGACAATATGTAGTAGAACAACAGAAAGCTGTCGCAGTTTCATCGGAAATAAACTACTTGGACTTGCAAGCTGCTACTGCTTCAGTTAAATTAACTCAGGAACAATCACCTGCTCGACCAAATTTCCCTGTTTTAGATGAAAGCAAACCGTTTGTTTGTCAAGAATGCGGTTTGGCATTTGCTCGGGAAAAGGCTTTACTATCACATGTCAAGGTAAATAAGGAAATCTTAAAATTATTTTAATTTTTTATCATGGGACGGCAGGGGATATGATGATTGAGTATATTCTTGCAAAAGCATGCATGTGGTTTGTGCGCTCAACACAAAATGTTACGACTGAAAGCACATCCTTGAAACAATCTGATCCCAATAACAAACTACTAATATCTTCGAAAGTATTATATCATTGACACTACATCTAATAGGATATTAATTTCTCTTACAGAATCATAGTGTTGAATCGCCTTACGAATGTAATCAATGCAACGAAATGTTCTGGGATTCTAACAGTTTGCAGGAACATCAAAAAACTCATCGGTTTGAAGAGAGCAATTCTGAATTTGATCCTGCTGAAGATGAGGAAGAGGGCACACAGAGCGAATCTGAATCAGAGCAACAATTGTATGGAGAATTCTATTGTAGTCAATGCGGTATATCTTTCCACAGGCAGGATCTATTAAAGCGCCATACAAAGCAACATTTGAAACAGAATTCAAGTGAAGCAGAAGCCTCAAGAGCTTCTGCAATAATATCAAATGATGAAAAGGATGCACATCATTGTTGTCATACATGTGGTGAAACATTTGCAGAAGCATTGGATTTGCTGGCACATGCTGAAATGCATGCAAGACTTCCGCCTTTTAAGTGAGTTACAGAATGCAATGACTCAACTTAACTATTGTAGTTTAACATGATTATTATCATTTCAGATGTGTCCTATGTGGAGAGTCGTTTTTAGAAGAGCAAGCAATCAAACGTCATTTACATACACGGCATCCACATGAAATGACAACGAATTCTTGTATTTTATGCGGCAAAGAGTGTCGTGATCGTAAAGCTTTAATCAAACACGCTTGGGACCATTCGCGTGAAAAATGTCACTCATGTTCTAAGTGTGGTAAAAATTTCCATAATAAAGCACGCCTGAAACGTCATATGGCCTCACATCGTGACAAATCTGTCGTCTGTGATGTTTGCATGGAGGAGTTTCCGGATGGTCGGTCGCTTTCCAATCATAGACACTCGCACAGCACCACATCCTCGGGCAAATTGTTTCCATGCAATGAATGTGGCAAAACATTTGGTTCACGTAGCTCCCAACAGATACATGTACGCATTCATACCGGTGAGCGTCCATATGGCTGCAGGTATTGTTGGAAAGCATTTGCCGATGGTGGAACTTTGCGCAAGCATGAACGCATTCATACCGGGGAAAAGCCATATGCTTGTTCTGTATGTCCAAGAGCATTCAATCAACGAGTAGTTTTGCGTGAACATATACGATCCCATCATTCTGGTAAGGATGCAAGTCGTGGTACATACTATTGTACGGTTTGCTCGGCAGATTTGAATACATCCAATGAACTGATTCAGCATCTCATTCAGCACAGCGATACAAATACTGCAAAACAACGACAACCAGTGGTAAGTGTAATTATCTTTCTTTTTGTTATGTAAAGAGTCATTGCCATAAATGATGTTCTTTGTAGACTGGTCCCCGAAAGTACAAACGTAGACGAAAGTTGCAACCTCATGAAATCGCCCATTTACGTGCCGAGTGCAAAACTGAAGATTGTGGTTCTGACATCGATATGTCTGACTTTGATATGAACAATGTTGATGATTTGTTGATCTTATCTGATGCAGAATCTAAATCACCACCACGCAAGACCAAAAAATCAGAGAAGGCAGCAGCATCATCATCATCGAAACGTGGTGCCAATAGCAATGGTGGCAAGAACAATGTTAGTGGTGGTAAGATGATTAAATCAGAATCCTCGCAAACTTGCAGTGAATCGACTTCTTATGGCAACAACAGTAACAATGCATCTGGCAAACAACGCCATGAATCCACAAGTAGCAATTCAGATAAATTGTGGGAAACTAAATTTCTACAAAGGGCAACAAATAATCAGGATGAATTTGACAAGAGTCTTTTTAATAATGTGGAACAAGGCCTGCAGACAATTGAATCTTTGGTTGTGAATAATAATAATGATACAACGAGATATGGTCGTAATAAACGAAGAGCTATACAAAATGATAGTGGTGCTCAGCGTACAAAGGAAGTTCAACCTAGAGCAGTACAGACGAATACAACAGGCAAAGCAGCAGTAAACTCGACACCGTCAACGCCGACAAGAGGATCACGGAAAAAGGCATCGACGAGAGCTACTCAACCTAAGACTAATACGACGCGACCACGCATGATACATACAGAGAAATGGCGTGCAGATCATGGTCAGGATGTTAAGCGTACACGATCGAAAACTTATATCACACGCACTGAAACCACAAATCTTGATTTGTTGCAGAAAAAATCAATATCAGTAACGACAATTGTTGATGACTATGAGATTATATCACCCGCAACAGAACCACCAAATCAGATTAGCTCAAGTCCTTTGCATATCAAGCAAGAGAATGAACAACAACAGCTTCATATGCAACATCATCAGAATCAATTGCAACACATGTTTGATGCTCATCTGTTGCTCGAAAGTTCTAGTTTGCGTAAAGAGGCATATGAGAAATTTAATCCAAGCATTGTTAATGATCTTGAAGAGATTCTACGTTCACCATTGAAATCCGAACGTAATGCAAGGTTACGTTTTACAAGTGAATCATCGACAACACCACAATTCTTACCAGAAGATGATCAACATTTGATTAAAATTGAACCAACATCACCGGATTTACGTGAAATTGTTGAGAGTCAACGCAGTGGTGGAACATCAGCTCGCACTGCCTTGCGGCAGAACAATTCCCATAACAAATATTTACTTGATACAGAAAGCAATATAAACGGGTCGCGTTCTAGACGAAATAGATCAACTGTTAAGACACCATCACCATCATCATCATCAATGGCGATATCTTCGTCGCCGTTGTCGTCATCAAAGAAATATAATCATAATAATAATATAAGTAACTCTGCCAGAGCAACAAAATCTGCCAATGTGACCTCATCGCCTTCCTCATCCTCTGCAGCCAATTCATCGTATCTCAATTATAGTGTAGATGCATACAATGAATCAGTGCCCAATGGCAATACATCATCAGATGTTAGTTCAACTTTCTTTAACATATCGGAAGTAGTATCAGCTGCCGATGCAGCAGCTGCTTCTGCTGAAGCTGCAGCTGCCAAACCTGTGCGTCAGGGACGTCAATATGATTGCGAAATGTGTTCAGAAGTGTTCTTTGATCGCACTCAATTGCTAGAGCATGCACATATACATTTTTAGTTGATTGATCATTGATTGCTTTAGCATTATTTAATTGTAATTATTTTCGTCTATATCGCTCTATATATTGTTATACATATATACTTATATCTAATTATACAAAGTAATGATATGAATTACACAAACTATTGTTTAAACGATCAGGATCATATAAAGGCCTTTATTAAATGTAATAACATACATATTTAACTTACATGTTATTGGCCTTAAATTATAAATATTTACTTACATTATAATAATGTTGTTAATTTCAAATTGTTAATTACATACATTTATTTTCTTATTGTCACAAAACTAATATTATCTTCTGTTAGGTTGATTGAAAATATGGTTAGATACCATATCTTTTAGTAACAGAGATACTAATTTTCCTTTTTCTAAAAGCCACTACTTATTGCATTATTTAGACTAAAATATATAAATTTTGATACTGACAAATACAAATAGTCATTAGATTTACTTCACTAATTTGTAAAATTCATTGATTCAGTTGTAAAAATTGCATACTGGAGTACAATAACTTGATATACACAATAACATACAGAATAACTTGAAATAAAAATATTTTTAAAACAAAATACAAAATAAAACTCCCCCTAAATACAGCCATGTCATAATAAACTGATTCATTTTTATATAAGTAAATCACATTACATGTCATGTGGTTTCATTGTTTTATCAAAAATTCATAAGGGGCTTTACGTAAATCAAATACAATTGTTACAAAATACTCTTACTGAAAGTGATAATGGACTATCTTAAAGTGCAATCCTGTAACTTACGCAATTATGTACAAATGTCTGTATTTATTATTCATCACCATATTATGATTAATTTAAGAAAGCAAAAGATGTTTACATACATACTTGGTTACTTATTCACATTTTAATGATTTTTGTAATTTGAATAACTTTTCAGACTATAAATTTTTTTAGATTATGTAAAATTGATGTTCTTTAGATGTTATATGAGAACAGCAATTATCCACATATACAGATCTTTGTTTATAGTATTTAAGTAAGAAAAGAATGAACTATATATCTGTGGCAACAAGTCAAAGTCAGTAGCTTATGTCGCTAACATTATTAACCGCTTCAAACCACGTATTTCGACTA
The DNA here is from genome assembly GCA_037043315.1 of Amiota communis. Classification (NCBI taxonomy): domain Eukaryota; kingdom Metazoa; phylum Arthropoda; class Insecta; order Diptera; family Drosophilidae; genus Amiota; species Amiota communis. The sequence continues at coordinate 789,657 of JBAMAV010000582.1, forward strand.
AAGAATTTTCGAAAAACACGGCTTAGAAACATATTAAGATGCATATATCATTTTACTTTATTGTTTCTGAGATTGAAAACATTGAAATAAAACAAAACAGCAATCATTTTACACAAAATGGGCAATTTTTCAAAACATAGATTTTCGACATAAGCCATTTTGATTGACGTGTTGCCACAGATATGCATTTGTGATTGTATGTACTAGAGCACTGCACGAGTCAACACTAAACAAATAATTGAAACATGTGCTACACGCAAAACTATCAATAAGTCACACTGTCTGCACCAGCACTTTCACAAATCTACTCGAGTGGAATTGGGAATCAATGATCAAGTTCGTTAACAAAGACAATGTGATACAGAGTCATATCAAAAGAGACACGAACTACGTCGAACTACAGCATAGACATGAAAAGAGTGATAACAAGTCATAGCATAAGGCACTAGTTGAAGGACAGCATAGACATGAATAGTGTGATACCGAGTCATAGCAAAAGAGACACGAGTTGAAAGACAGTATAGACTTGAATAGTGTAGTACCGAGTCATACAAGAAGACACGAGTTACACGACAGTGTATTTTCATGATAGTATGATGAGTCGTAGCAAAAGACACGAGTGTCACGACAGCATGGATCGAGTCAATAATCGGCAAATAAAACAACATGTCTCGGAATTACTCGTTTCAAAACAAACATGATTCGTTTTCATAGTGTGCACTAATAATGTTGCGAATATTCGCGTATGATATTTGCATTCGTAAAAACTCTTGCGAGTATGAGCGTCAGAAAAAATACATTAAAATCTTATGTTTTTTTTATAGATGTAACATTTAGGTAGTGTACGAGTGATTTTGCAAATATTCGCATTCGCGAATGTCTTAAAAAGGATATTTGTTGCATCACTAGTGTGCATAGTGTAATGGCCAACAATTAACACTTCTTAGTGTGCGCTTGTGCAGGGCTCTAATAAGTACATAGTATATCTTCAGATCCAACTAAAACTTGCACTCTGCTGGAGTCGTCTTGTCTTACCTTATCTAAACAAAAGCACACAAATTGTTATCTAAATAATTAAATTTATAAATTATATAAATGCTTTCTTCGCAGTGCTTCAATAACTATGTATATAGTATGTACAATATATAATATAATATATTATTTCAATTATAATCGCAACGAATCAATTATACCAAACTAGCATTACAAAAGCAATATTCCATTGATTTAGACTCATATGACTAATTGCTGAGCGAAAGTGCAAGTGGAGGATGAAGAACTTCTAACAAAGCTGGTAGAAAAGGTATTCAATGAATAACTCGACAAATTAACAGCTGGCGAGGGTCCTCATTATAGGTTTGTTGTCATATCATACTTGCTTAATTAAATTCATTATACATTATCATATCATATGTTACATATATCATGTTTTTTCCAATTTTAGGATTTCAACAATTATTTCATTATAACTCATCAGTTTGTCTCTGGTCTTATGTATGGTAAATGTAATGACGAATCATTTTTGAGCATAAGAGCGAAAAACGCATTAAGAAACACACATCTGTGTTTTTTAAAAGGAAAAAAATCTTTATAGCTTGTTTAAAGAACATTCACTGCTGGGGACGGTGACCTGGGTGGGTACTATTGATAATGAAATGTTTATAGACAGACAGAGGTACATCACATCACAAAGATGATAACAGAACAATCAAGTGTGCAAGAAATTGATTATCGATCATTACAGTAAACAGAGAAATAAATAAACAAAAAATATAAAAGTGATAAGAATTTAATGATGGGTATGTCATTCTTTATCTGCACTCCCTAGACCAAAACAACTGTCAAATGGTAAATGGAAAATAGAGATAAAGATGCCGTAGCATATGTCAATCAATATCCGAAAATGAAAGCAACAGAAAAAAAAAACAAACTCAACGAAACATATTGCCAAAAAAATCGTAAAAAAGTTCATATGCCCATATAGTAGTATTTATAAGTGTGGTTCAAAATCAGGCATATTAAGAGTGGCCAAATGTATGTAACAACTGATAATATACAACAGTAAGCGAGATTGGATTTGGATCAAAGTTCTTTATATGTTCCTATTGGAATGGACCTAGTAAAAAGCAAAACTGACAATGATTTACTATGTTGGGGATGTGTTACGAACCCTGGATAATAAATGACATCGAATGAGGATTTGAGGAATTGAAATGTAAGTCAAAATATTCAATTTTTATATTTTTTATTTATATTTATTTAGTCCCTTCCATCAAAATTCAAATACTCAGCTCAGTTCAGAAACTTAGTTATATATTCCATTCTTTTCTAAAGAGCAATTATCAACACAATATACTTATTTGTTTAAGATAATCAGTATTTCCTCTTCTTCTTCATCTTTGTGATTTCTCAACATTTTGTAAACATACATACTATTGTACAATGTTTAAACATTCAAACTGAACGCGACCAATCGATAACCACCAAGTTGCGTTAGATCATCACCATTTTGCTTATAAATACTACGTTCTCAACGAGAGTTTCAGTAGTCGGTTTAAAGACAGCACTGTGTTTACTTCTCTGAATTTTATAAAGAATCAAAGCAACAATGTTGTTTCAAGTTAAAGTTTTATTCTTCATTGGATGTGCGATTGCATTTGCTGCAGCATCTGATAGGGTAACATGTCTTCATTATTTCGAATGGAATTTTTTATAGTACTTTGTATTTGTTGCTGCAATTGTAGGTAGTTGGTGGTGCATCAACCCTTAGTGGCGATGACCTCAATGAAGCTACCGAAACTTTAAAGACTTCTTTGTCCAAAGTTGCTGCTGGTGATGGTCCCAATTATCAGTGAGTACTAACACTGGACGGACACATGTGATTAGTTTAGTTTATTAACTTGTTCTTATTTCATAATAGACTGGGCAAAGTCGTATCCGTGACACGTCAAGTTGTCTCCGGTAGCCTCTACAAGTACAAAGTGGAACTTGTTGATCAAAAGAAAGCCAATAAGAAATGCGATGTAGAGATTTGGTCTCAACCATGGTTGGAGAATGGCATTCAAGTGACTTTCGATTGTGAAGGCGAAGATAAACTCGTTAAGAAGCATAGCGCTTAAATGAATGTTTTGGAAAATGTATAATCATATCAAACAATAAAAGTAGAGTTTTGAAAGAAGTTTAGCAAATCCGATTTAGCTCATTTCATATCTGTAAATTAGTCACATACAAAATTATATTAATTTATTGATATACGGTAGAAGTCATGCGAGAAAGAAATTCGCCTATAAAAACTTCTCAACTAACAGAAGCTTTAATAAGTCGTTTTGAAAACATTATAGTGTTTAGACTGTCTCTTGAAAATTATTTTTACTGGATTGATTGCAATCGTGTTTGCTCAGCTTTATCCTGATGTAAAACTAACTTAAAGTCAGTTAAGTTAATGGTTTCTTCTTAGTTTAAACTTGTTATCTGTTCCCAAGGTATTGAAGATACCATCAATACGATTGAGTGGCGATGAATTTAAAAAAGCTAAAGATAATTTAAAAGAAATCATAGAAAATTTAGCCGCTGGTGATGGTCCATATTATCAGTAAGTATTAAATAATCAATAGGACCAACCATAATTTATTGTATAATATAAAAATCTGATGTTTAATGTCCCAATCTATTCAATATTTTAAGTACACTGTAACTCATTGATTTCAAGAATAACAATGTGTCAAGGAAATGCACTGTTTCGCTGTTTGATATGGACTTTTACAAGGATGTGACTTTTAAAAGTGAGGGTCTGAAAATGAATGAAATGACAGTCAAGTTATAAATAAAAAAAGTATGGTCATTTTGGTTTGGTCATACTTATAAAAACTCTACTGCGAACAATAATTGGTAATTTTATTAGTAATTCCAATAAAAATACTTGGCGTTTTGATTTAGTTAGCCTCAACCTAGGAATTTTCAATTGTTAAGCAGCCTAGTGCTTGAAATTGATAAAAAAAAAAACCGTTCTGAATGTCATGAGTTTCTTAATAGATAATGTGGTAATTAGAATTTTAGAGGCAACCAGTTCGGTGACTATTTAACTTCATCGTCACATTGTCTGAATTCATTAAACTTGTTTATTTTATGTTTTTATTCTTTTCACTTAAGTGTGAAAAAGTATTAGTTAGTACTTTATTATGATGTTTGTAATCGTACGTTGAAGGAGACACCTCAAAATTTGATCTTACAATGATAAGGGTGATTAGCGTGACCAGGAGAATCGATTGGTTCCAATAGGTAATATATCAACATTGTTGATTGTTTTTTTTTTTAATTTTCTTTATTCTAATATTTTAAGTGAAAACGTTTCAAATCAAATGATAATAATAATGATTCGCATTTCCATAAAAAAATCTGTAACAAAACTACAATAATATGAATCATTTTCATGCCCATAAAAAAAATTATTATTAATTTATTTTTTGTTTATACACATACCCATAGACACTGATTTATTGAAAGAAACCGGTTCTGTAGCTTAATAAAATGTTTATAAACATTGTATCTGAACGAAATGTTGGATCTTGTGTATAAAAATGTACACTTCTGATTAATCCATTAATCAATTTTTAAAGTAGCATTTTATTGGTGTATCGATAAACTAGTAAAAAATGATAATCGATGTTTTTTTTGGTCGATAGAAGAAAAATGAAAGGGATCGTGGTAGGGATGCTCGATAATTATCGATATATAATAAATATCGATATTTTACCTTTGAACACTCGAAATTTTTAAGACCCACGATGCAAAGCCCAAATTCAAAGATAACCCCAAAATCAGTGACAAAGGGAATTCTACTTCGTGGCATTGTGGCTATCGACTTCTTTACAAGTGGTAATCAAGAAGCTGATGCAGTTGCATATTGTGGAGCTTATACCGTTGAAAAAGACGTAGAAAGACTAGCGTCGTATGAAGTTAAGCCTTTAGTCTTTGAATACAAATCTTATAATAGAGTCCATCAAATTTATCGATATCGTCCTTGAATGATTCAAAAATGATTGACAATGGATGGGCACTACAAGTCTATAAAATGGGTTGGCAATGTAATCAAATGAAAATGACATACGATATATTTGTTTTCACCATATCGATATTTTCGATAAATCATATCGGAATAAATATTGATATATAGTCATCCCTAGATCGGGATAATCAAGTGGTAGGAAATCTTTAATTGTTCTCAGAGGTCTCCCCCATTCTCTAAAACCAAACTGAAAAATCCACGAACAGAACTAAGTCTTCTTGTGGAAATTTTATCAATTTGCCCAAGTCATAAGAAAAAGGTTCCACAGGAAGCGGGAAGATCGTCAACTAGATCAGCAAGGCAATCGCAAAGAAAGTGTTGAATACTCTGTGATCCTTTATCATCGTCACAGCTACGACAGAGGTCTTGATGTGGAACATGTATCCTTTGGGTTACCAGCTCAATTGAGCAGTGGCCCTGTCAAAAAAACTTTCATCCATTTCTCAAACTAATCCCCAAATTCAAAAAAAAAAAAAAAATATGCAGAAACAGTTTTGTATTTCCATTCATTGTAAATGATATGTAGGGCAACAAAGATCTGCTGTATTCATTTTGGTGTAGATAGCACACAATAATCATTTTCATTGATTCCTTATGGAGATGGAGAAGCGTGAGTATTCGCACCGCGTCAATGATCAATTCTTAAAATTTAAATAAAAAAAAACCACAATAATAAATAATTTTGTATTTGCTCAAAACTGTTTTGTTTAGAAGCAAGCTAGCAATAGGAACAACGAAATTATGCCATGTCAAAAGTAGCTTCAGTTTGTTAAGAGTTTTGAAAGAAGTATAACAAATTGGAATTATGGTAGTTCATTTCATATCTGTAAATTTGTCACATACAAAATTATATTAATTATATTTATTGATGATATACGGTAGAAGTCATGCTACAACGAAATTTTCCTATAAAAACTTCTCAACAAACAGAAGCTTTAATAAGTAGTTTTGAAAACATTATAGTGTTTAGACTGTCTCTTGGAAATTATCTGGAAATGTTTCACATGAAAGTTTTGATCTTGTTTTATACTGGATTGATTGCTATCGTGTTTGCTGGGCATAGTTCTTTGGTAAAACTAACTTTAAGTCGGTTAAGTTAACAGTTTTTTTTTTAATATAAACTTTTTATCTGTACACAAGATGAAAGAGAAACGACCAGAACGATTGAGTGGTGATGCATTAAAAAAAGCTGAAGGTAATTTAAAAGAAATCCTAGAAAAGTTAGCCACTGGTGATGGTCCATATTATCAGTAAGTATTAACTAATTAATAGGACTAACCATAAATTATTCTATAATATAAAAATCTGATGTTGTAGACTTGGCAAAATTGAGCACGTGATAATGTTTGAATTTATTAAAGTTCTTGTGTACTCTGTAGAACTCATTGATTTCAAGAATAACAATGTGACAAGGAAATGCACTGTTCCGCTGGTTTATAACACTATGCTGCATGACATGAAGGTGCATTTTGAGTGTGAGGGTGTGGAAATAAAGACAGTCAAGCTAAGTTCTGAATGTCATGAGTTTTTTAGTGGATGTGGTAATTAGAAGTTTATAGGCAACCAGTTCGGTGACTATTTAAGTTCATCATCATATTGTATGAATTTATTAAACTTGTTTATTTTTTGTTTTTTATTCTTTTCACTTAAGTGTGAAAAAGTATAAGTACTTTATTATGATGTTTGTAATCGTACGTTGGAGGAGACACCTTAAAATTGTTTCGCATTACAATAAAAAAATCTGAAACAAAACTAATGAATCATTTTCTTGGTCATTAAAAATATTATTATAATATTTATTTTGTTTTGTTTATTCACACACATGAATTTAGTGATTTAAGGAAAGAAACCGATTTTGTATCATAATAAAATGTTTATAAACATTGTAGCTTATAATCATCAACATTGCACAGAGGCGTAGATAACATAAAACTAAGTTAATTATCTTATAGAGTATGCCTTTATAGTACAGGTAATTAAAACCTGGTAGATTTAAGTCGGGACTCTAGCAGTACTTTTCTTAGATCAAGTTTTCAGTTGAATCTTCAGATTTCGTCTTTGATCTGAATATCTCAATAAATACTGGTGTCCACAAGAAACCTAATGAAAGTATAATATTAGTTAGGTGAAGTCATTCAGAATCTAGGGATGGGTATCGATTAATCGAAATAATCGATGTTTTGTTGAAATAATCAATGTCATCTGGGTTCGATTAATCGGATAATCGATTTATCCGCTTACTTGGGAAAACATTGTAGGCACTAACAGAAACTGCGAAACTAGGGGGTTTTTTCTGGGCTCAAATAAGTGTGAAAAATAACGTTATGCATGAGAGCGATAGAGACAACAAACATCTCTGTGATAGGTGGAAAAAAATGGGAACGAAATGATGAATCTTGTGTATCATTTTATTCACCCACTAAAATATTAAAGGCCTTTTAGACGGTCAGTTCAGGCTCAGTCCCATGTTATCGCTTCATAAATCGAAATGGACTGGTAAATAAACTGGGTCATCAGTCCATTTTCCTGTCATCGTTTCGGTTATTGGTGCGATAACATATGGTCTGAGATTGAACTGACCATCTAAAAGGCCTTTTAAGTTTATTTATTACAAAAATGTACACTTATGATTAATCGATTTTTTTAATTAATTGGTGTATCGATTTACTAGTAAAAAATTATAATGGATGATTTTGTTGGTCGATAGATGAAAAATGGAGGGGAGCTAAAGAAAAGGGATCGGGGTAATCAAATGGTAGGGTATTTCTAGTTCGTTCTCAAAGGTCTCCCCCAGTCTCTAAAACCAAACTGATTTTTCATCATTATCACAGCTACGACAGAAGTCATGATGTAGAACACGCATCCAGCCCAATTGCACAGTGCCCCATTAGGATTCCCCCGTATCCTTTTCTTGTTGAAGTAAAAAAATAAAACTGCTAGTTCATTTTTATTAAAATTTTTAATCATTAAACTGACCATTGCTAAAAATACTCCAAACTGTTTTTAAAAACAAATATGTACTTACTTATGTATACATATATGAAGAACCAGTTTTGTATTTCCATTCATATTCATAAATATGTATAATGAAGCTTCCCGTTTTAACCATTGTAAATGATATGTAGGGCAACAAAACTTTGTTCTATTCATTTTGGTGTAGATAGCACACAATAATCAGATTTCCGTTTTATAATTGGCTTTTGATTGTTTCTTTATGGAGGTGGAGTAGCGTGAGAATTCGCACCGCGTCAATGATCATTTATTAAAATTAAAATAAAAAAACACAATAATAAATAATTTTGTATTTGTTTAAAACAAGCAAGCAAAATGAACAACGAAATTATGCCATGTCAAAAGTAGCTTCAGTTTGTAAAGAGCTTTGTTTGAAGCTGGAACACCTACACGTCCACGTACAGTACAGAGAGAGATTTCTCATTTACAATTTATTGTAAAATGATTTTGTTAACAAACTTTCTTTTATTTTATGTATTTCTAATTGCTTCCTTTAATTATGTCGTAAGTTTGATGATACGAGTATATGTACTATATACTTTTATTTCATTTCGTTTGATTTGTTTCTTTATTACTTCTTTTATTTACTTAAAAATGTAGAATATGCTTTGTATTGGCAGCGCTTGCCTGGAGGATGTAAGTTTTTGTTTATGTTTACTTAAGTTTAATTATACTTTATGTTTGAAACTTCACAGATGGATGACAAAGAAGCTGCAGATAAATTTGATTATGTGCTTAGTAAATATGAAGAAATTCAATTGCAAATCGAAGGCAAACCCATAGGGTAAGTTTTTTTATTCTAACATACCATTTCTTCAATTCTGAACTATTAGTTTTTTTTTTTTTGGTATTTGCATTTGCTTATTTGATTGGATGCATGCAGGTTACGCGGTAAACGTGTCACTCATGGTGAACTCGTTGAAGAGCACATTGTGTTCAATTATATTGATAACACGGCACATGACATTATACAGAATTGTGTTTTCGTGGTTAGTAATTTGCCGGGTGAATGTGAATCAATCATAACTGCGTGCAACACTTATTTGCCTCGAACTCCGCGTCCCCTGCTCGAACGTAAACCTTTATCAATATGTGCCGATGGAAATGTTCAAATTGTTGAAGATGATACAGAAATGGATACAGTTACTGCAAATCCGGATGCTGAAGTTATTTCTGAAACGGCTCTTACTTAGTTTGTGTTTACAATTGAAGCCTAAAAGTATGCAGTAGTTTTATTTCGTTGATGAACAATACAAACACTTTACAAGGTGCGCGCACTTCGCATTACACATACATACATTCATACATATCCCAATCTAATATTGAAAAATTTATTAAAAAATATTATTTTCTCCACTCATATACAAAATACAATAATAATAATCCAGTGAAACTAATTTAATTTAATTTTTAATTTAATTTTATGAAATTAAATTGTTATAAAAATGTTCAGAGTTTTACTGGCACTTCTGTTCGCCTGGTACTTGCTCTTCATTTTCTTTAGCAGTAACTGCTGCATGATTTTTATTGGATAGCTAAGCTCTGCTTTCCTCCTCTCTCAGATTAGTATTCAAAATGTGCTAATTTCAGTAATTTTTGCTCTCTTGCTAACATATACACATGTATACAAAAGATTGCGTCTGCGTATTAAGTGCAATCTCTGATTAAGTACGCTCTTCCGGTTGGCTAACAACAGTTTCCTTCACAAGCGCACACTGGGCTAAATTTTCATTGTACATGTTGTATAATTATGTTGTCAATATAAGACAATTAATTTGATTAAGTGGCTCATTAGAAGTATTAATTATGTTTACATTTAATGTTGATCAAATTATTTTTACACTTATGTAAACATGAAATAACTGAAATAAGGTGAATAAATTTACATAAATATATTGACTACTTTACATAACAAAATCAACAACAAAAGTCAGGGGACAAAAAATCAAACGATAAGACGATCATTTCTTCAGAGCATTTGAGTGAAATACTTTTAATAGAAGATAAGAGAGGCCAAACGTAGGGTTAGAGAAACACAAACAAGTGTTGCACGCATAACAAACAAAAGCCCCACATGCGAAATATAACAACAACAAAAAATTAAACAACAACATCATCAGCAGTAGCAGCAGCAAATAAATAACAACAGAGCAAAAGCAATAATATAAATGAGAGCGAAAGATTATTAGCCAAGCGCACCTGTCAGAACAAAAAGTCTTTGAGAGTAATATACAAACAAAGCGAGAGAGAGAGAGCATAACTAAAGAAAAGTGAGCACCACACGTTTGAGCTCCAGACTAGGCAACAGCTACTTTCAGTTTTCAGCACCCAAAGACCATTAAGACTTGGCTTTCAGTTTTCAGTGCAAGTTGGACGCGTTCAGTCGACGCATGGCGGCGCCAACATAAATTGGAGCAAAAAAGAACGAACGCATGAAGTACATCGGCGTTGTTCTCGTCATCGTCATATTATCGTAAAACACCGTTTTCTGCAGAACATAAACGAAACGATAGTAAGCAAGCCGCAACAACTCAGGCTTAGTGCGTATAAATGTTAATGTGAACGACGACATACTATAGGCAAGCATAAAAACGTGAGTGCGTGCGTGTGTGTGTATGAGAAAAACAGAGAGAGAGAGAGTTTAGTATCAAAAGAGAACTTTTCCAAAGCCCCGCACAAGTTTAGCTTGTACTGCTGTTATTGCTACTGTGGCCATGACAAACGTTGTCAGTGCAAATTTTGCTGTGTTCTGTAAAAGTCGTGCCGGAAATAATTGAAAAGAAATAAAAGCATAGAAAAAAATCCATAAATACTCTTCTCATATATAGTAGTAAATTGTATTATGCGAGTGAGTAGTTGCGGAATTGCCGCCGGTTAAATGTGACATAGAACAACAAACAGACAAATTGTGAAACAAAATCAAAATTTTTTGCATAATCAAATTGCGCCAATGTCAAATTAAAAGCATAATAAGAAAAACGTGAAATAAAAATAATTACAACACAATAAGAAGAAAACAACAAAGTAAGTACATAACATTAAAAATTAATTAATTAATTTTAAATTAGAAATATTTACACATACATTGATACTATTGAAGCTTAAGAGATTTTGAAGTGTTGATTGCATTGCAAATTGGTTTGATGCGTGTTTCCAACGTGTTTCTTATCAGTGAACCCCCATTATTTTTTTGTCAAAGCATCAACAACAGTGACAACAAAAACAACAACAGTTAGTACAACAGTAAAAAACAAACACTTATCATAGTACTCTTTGTTTTGCTGCGTATGTATGTATGTTGTGTGCTTCGCAGGTGTTTGAATGCATCATGGGTGTGTAGAAGCGAATAAACATCTACAAGAGCAACAAAAGAAAAGAAAAACCGAACAAAAACAAAACAAAACAAAATAAAAAACATAGAAATCATAATAATGAGAATTTGTATCCTTGACTTAAATACTTTTCTTTTCTATAGACATGATGAATATTATATACTCTTTATATATGTATTGTAGAAGTATTAGGTGATACATGATAATTAAGATGATGTGACAAGAGTTTACAGTTGTCATATACATAACTTATTTTGAAATTATCTAATTTGTTAAGCAAATTACTTTTGAAAAGTAATAAAGAAACGACTCACTATTTGTATTTTTTATTTAATTTTTTGTTTGTTTTTGTTTTGTCTACGATATTCCCGTCGGCGCCGCCATAGCCGCCATCACACTCATCACATTCATCTATATCAAATGATGCTAATTTCACGCGTCTGCTAAATACACACAGGCATACATACGTCTGACTGTGTGAAACCTGTAGGTGTGTAAGTATTTTCTTGTTAGACTAGACTAGTCTGGTCTGGTCTGAAATGAAATTAATACTCTGAAGACACGGGCGGGCTTATTTTCCTGATGTTGTTGTTGCTGTTTTTCTTTAAAGAATTCAAATTTATTGACTTATTTTCTTGTCATCTTTCATCTATGTTTTTACAACTTTTTTTTCCTTCCAATTCCAATTTCGCGAGTAACATTACAACAAAAATAATTACATGAAAAGAAAGTAAGTATGAGGAAAAACATAAAAGAAAACAAAAATGGAACAGAATGATGGAAATAAGGAAAACGCACAAAAGCTTTGGCGGCTCACTCAGTCATCAGGCAGCCTCAGTCTGTCCGCATGTTGTCCAATTGTCTGTATAAAGATGTTGATTGTTGTGTGCGCCTTTGTCCTTTGTCATCATCAGCGCCATCCGTCCCAACGTTTACTTCTTCGTCCTTTTTCTTGTCTTCATCTTTTGTTTAGCCATTCTAAGCTCCACGTGCTGCGTCTTTTCCTTCTTCTCATCACAAACCATACTAAGTTTTTTTTCTTTTTTTTTTATTAAGTTTCATTTTATTCCGTTCATTGGCTTACTTTTCTTTATGTTTTTGATGCTTTCTTTCCTTCTGGCTTTGACTGTTTCTCTCTCATTTGTTTTTGTTATTATTCTGTTTTGTCCGTTTCGCTTTCTTCTTCTTCTTGTCTATTATATTTTCCTGTCCTAAGCATTCATTGTTTTTCCCTCAAAGAACGCAACGCAAATTTGCTTTGTTAGCCTTCTTTCTATTCTTTGTTTTATTTCTATCATTTTTTATTAACCTCACTTTATTCGGTGACCCATGTTTTCAATGATTTTTCTTGTTTATTTTGTTCTTGAGGATTTTCTTTTCAATTGCTAATCCTTTTTTTTATAGAATTTCTTCAGTTTATAATACTGTTATTATAAATTGTCCTATTACTAAACATAAACACAGATTTAAAGATCTTAAAATATCTTAAGAAAGAAGACAATTCCATCTATTTTGAGTTAGTTCAGTTGCTTCCATTCATTACTAAAAAGTCCCTCTGATTCCTCTTAATTACTTTTACATTCAATAAAAATCCAACTTATCTACGTTTCTGCTTGCTTAGAAAATTTTATTGTCTTCACAACTACGTGGTTAGTTCAATGAGTCCTTAGAAAGTCCAAACCAGGGCGCCCGTAATATCGAAAAAGTAAGTGTCATCCATCACTACATAAATGTTGAACATCGACCAACATTCATGGTTTCATTTTTATTGTCAATTGAAGCATCAAACAAAAACAAGAAAAGGTGAATTTCTTGTGCTCTTCAAGCATTATTTTTTGATTAAAAAACCATCACTGAAACCAAAGAAAGGGCACTCTGCGCCATTAATTCCAATGATCAAGAAGAGGTGCACTGAATTCCTTAGGCACAAATGACGCCACAAGTTTAGTTCGATATTGAATGATCGGAAAAGTGTGTGAAGTGTCTAAGGCTGTAGGCATCGCAACTGAGCGAGTACCTCACATTTTATATGAATAGTTTGATATGAAAAAGCTTACACTCCACCATAAGTGCAAGCGTAAGGCCACTTCAAAAGAGTGTTAGGCAATATTCAACCGCAATCCAAACGAGTTTTTACAACATAAACGAAGCATGGATTCATCAGAATACACCAGAGACCAAGGAACAGTCAAACCAGTGGACTTATCCGGGTGAATATACACCAAAAAAGATCAAGGTGGGTCTGTTGGCAAACAAAGGCATGGAGACAGTTTTCTTAAGATGCAGTTCAGTTAAAGTTTTCTTCTGATTCCTCTTAATTTCTTTGACATTCAATAAAAATCCAACTTACCTACCCTCTCTGCTTGCTTGGAAGTTGGAAGTTTTTTTTTATTGTCTTAACAACTATCTTTATGGGTATTAAGAAAATAAATTTAATTCAGAACAGAAATAAGTTTTCAAACTAAAAACTTCAATCGAAAGTTTTATGAAAATTTTACCATTTAGTATAACGAAGTCCTGAGTGAATCCTTTTTGAAACTCTTCTGACAACAATGAGTAGACTGACAAAATCTCTAAATAAATATGGAAATTATACCATACTATACTATACTATACAATGCTTTTCTTGTCTTCAGTTCACATTGTTCCCCTCATTAAAAGAAAGAAAAGGGTTTCCGGTACTTTTTCACTTTTTCCTTTTTATATTGTCTCTTATCAGTTCTTTTTTTTTAAAGCAAATGTCCTTTTTGTTTTTATTGTTGTCTTCATTGTTGTTGTTGGTGTTGCTTATGTAAATTTATGAACTAATTGTTCGGTATTGTTAACCAACCCATGGGTTCTCTATTTTACTTTCATCCTTTATCTTTATCTCTTTATGTGTATATGTATATCTGTATATAAAGAATATCCTTTATTTTGTTATTTGCTTTTTGGCTCTTAACTTTAAAATGAATTCATGCTCAAGAGCTCAACTCACTTAACTGCACATTTTGTTACCGATAAGCAAAGAAAACTTTTGAGGTTTTCCCCATGCCATTTCTTTATTGACAACTATTTGCAACTCTGCACATTGTCATCCCATTTTTTATCTTCTTTTCATTCATTCTTTTTTGGTCTCTTTGGTCTTTGGTTATTTTCTTGTTGCCATTTTTGTGCAAAGTAGAGCCAATTTATTTGTTACCCTCACCCGGGTATGACGATGATGATAATAACTTCAAATAAGATTCTTTTTCTATCTTTAGTAATTCTGTTTTTTCATTCATTTTCTTTCTTTGGCATAACGTGCAATTTTCATAAAAAAAAAAAATGATAAGGAAAGAAATGGAAAAGAATTTGCGCGCTCAGTTATAGCAGTTTTTCATCATCATTTTCATACAGAATTTTATCCATTTTACTTTGCTTAAACTTACTTTTTTCTGTCTGTTTGTTTGTTTGTGTTGGTTTATCACATTATTTTTTTTTGGCTCAGTTCTATGTTTACCCAAAAAGTTATGCCTGCTTCTTCTTTGTTGCTTTTACTGTTGTTACTGTTATCCTTTCTTTTCTTCTTTTTTTATTTTTCTTCTTTGTTATTGATTCTTAACTTTGTTTTTTTTTTTCTGATGCCTTGACTTGGCAACTTTCTATATGTTCCAGGCGACCAGTAAGTGTCCTTTATAATGTTTTTTGGATAATATCGTTTTGCTTATGTGTTTCTTATCCTTTCATTCATGTTTTTCTTCCTGTTTTTTTTTTCTTACTTTCTTTTGTTGTTTTCCTGTGCGATTTACCGGAAACTCACGAGAAGATTGTAGTAAGTAACTTTTGTATTTTTTTTTTTGTGTTGATTTTCTTGCTTATGATGAAAATTATTGTCGAAGGTTGTGTCGCCATCAAGGCGTTCTTTCGCGGCTTCTCCTTCTATTTCCGGCGCCGTTGTCATTGCCTTCCTTTTGTTCGAAATATCGAATTATGTATTATGTTATATTTGTAGTAAGTCTACCTCTATTGAATCTTTCATGTCGCACGAGTATTTGTGTCTCGACATTTCAATAGTTATCTCTTATATTGTATTCTGGGTATTCTTTTGGCCTGCCTACCTTTTAATGTCTTCTCACTCCTTACTTGGCGAAGGCGAAGACAACAATTTCGCAGTTTTATGTCTTAAGCCATTTATCCTTGAGCTATTTTTAGTTCTTTGCTTTTTATTTTTATCTATTTCTTTTAATATTTTCTTTTTTTTTGGCAATATTCACAAATGAAGAATAATCGTTTGTTGTTTTCATAGTTTAAACTTTATTTCTAATGTAATATTCTCCGTTCTGCTGTTACTTTTCTGGAAAGTTAACTTTCCAAATTAAATAACTAAATAAACATGAATAATGATTTGCCAATTTACTCTTAATAAAAAGTAATAGTTAATATAGAGCTATTAAAATCATAAAAGATGAATGCAAAGGTTCTTGCTGTACTAAAATCCACTTCATCGGTATCATGAGAAAGCTTAACTGCTATGCTTATTTCTAATTTAAACTTAGGTTTCTTCTGCAGTATCAATTTCAGTTGCATCACTTTCAGTGGATTGGAGTAGCAACATTAATACCTGAATGTTAATGATGTTTACTACGGAATCATTGATAGCCTCTGTAGAGGTCTCATGGTCATTTGATATTACAGTTGTTGCATCAATATCTGCAGTTCATGATACCATTTCATTGTTTTTAATGATCAACAGCCTTAATTATAGTTGCATTGCTTATATAATCAATTTAAATATCAATACACGAATGTGCATTGTAAGAGCTTTGTAATCTTAAAGTTTATTAACTCTGCATTGATTCATTGGTGTCATAACTGAAGTTGTTGTTCCATTTCCACTTCCAAGAAATATATTCTATAGGCCTATGTATCTTTAGTTCAATCTTTTTTTTCTTGTTATTTTTTTAAAGCAGAGTTTATCCGATTACTACAATATGAGATTTCTTGGTTGCATTCTTGCACTGTAATTTCTATGTGTTATCTAAATTGTTTACTACTGGCACATTGGTTTAAATTGAAACCATATACAATATAATATATTCAAATAAACAATGGCTTGTAGTTGTCATACTAATTTGTATTTAATATATGCAATTCCTGGTAATTGTGGCGTCTCTCGACTGCTTTTACTGATGCTTCTACTGACGGACAACGACAACTGCTTTTGTAGACGTCCGGTGACTAACTGACTGTGGAAACTCACGACTTATGGGATCGATTACTGGCTACTGACTTATGAATGTGTTGTCGATCTTATAAACTTCTCCAATAACTATTGTTTAGCAAAAGATACATATGTACTCCTTAGTGAACTCAAGTTACTGTTCTGATTTTGTCCTGTTTCAAATTTAAGGTATCTTTTTAGATTTTAAATAAAAGAATATTAAAAATTAAAGTACATTGGTTCCGTTTAATAATGAAAAAGAAGTCACCTCCTCTGCTAGCTCGGCAGCCTGTCTAAAATTTTGAATAACTATAACGATGGGCCACTTAGTGATATGTATTTGCTCATTGATGTTGTTTTTGAACAGTTTGAGGATTATCCGCATAAGTTTTACTTTTCAAGAAACACCATAAGAAGAAGTCCAATGGTGTTAAATCGCTTGATCTTGTTGGCCAATTCATGTATTTTTTTTGAACACCCTATATAATATAATTTCAAGTTGAATTATGTAATCCTCAGTGAACTCAAGTTATGTTCTGTTCTGTTTTGTTTTGCCTTCTTTCTAGTTTTCTTTCAAAACATGTTCTTCAGTGTTGTAACAGCACAACAGAAAACATTATCATCATTATTATCATTACATAGCATAAAGCAAAATCGAAATTCCAGAAAATTTGGATACTCATTGCTTTTAAACCACGCAACGGATTTTGATACAGTTTTCATTGTCATTTAACGAATTTTCTCCACATTTTTTAATGTACAAAAAATTTTAAAAGTGTTGCACAATACGTGTATACTGCAAAGTATGTTTTGAATAAAGAAAATTAATTCAATTCTGCCATGAATGAAAGACTTCTTATATCGTAGGTTGTAGAACAAGAAACGCAAACAGTCATCATTTGCTTCAGAATAATGAAACCGATAAAGAGATGGAAATGCAGGGACGAATTGAAGACTTTAATTTCATATTTTTTTCTATGATATTACGACAATTTAATGAAATGAATCAATAATATCGATTTGCAAGATATATTTCATTTTCCTACTATTGTAACTTACTTTCTCAACTCGTTATTCTTTTGTGGGTTTTTTTATATTATAGTTCTATTCCTGGTAGCTTTGTAGTTTTCTTTTCCTTTTGTCTTTTTTATTTTTTTGAAAATATGTAATTACATAATCTATTAATAAATAAATAAATGATCAAGGGTATTAGAACAATTAACTTTGTTTCGTTTGAATTCAAATTTTCATTTTATGCTTTGCGTCGGCGGGCGGCCCATTGCTTGCGTAATATGCTTCTTGGTCACACGTTCCGTATACGTAATATTAAAGTATTTATTTGGTATCTTTTCTTTGCCCTCAATTTGTATTTGTCTTGCATTAACTTTTACACAATATTAATATGGCATTCATTATTATAATAGCTTAAGCTTTGAGTCATTAAAAGTTTATTATAAAACACGACGAAAAAAAAAAACAAATATAAAAATAAAAATAACTAACAGAAAGAATGTTATAGTATATGCATGGGATAAAGGATATTTTCAACAAAACCAAATACAATTCAATGCTCTGTCCTTTTTGGTTTTTCCTTTTAGTTTGTGTATCATCATCTAAGGCATTTAGAAGAAAGAGTCTTATTATTAAATATTTTATGTGAAATACTAGTAGAAGTCTCGACTACATAAAAAATGCTTTTAATTTGGCTTTTCCCTTGAGTATGTGTGCGTGTGTGAGTTTGTATGAAACTGTAGTCCTCGACTTGTCACAAGAGACACTCATCGTCATAAAAATGTAAACATGAAACATTTATTTAATTAAATTTAATTGAGAAAATTTCAAAAAACAAAAAACAAAAAAAAAGATATAAAATTATTATGAATTGCCTAAGAAACTAGTAAGTATGACAACCATAAAATGATGAAAAACCTCTATAGATTTAGTACTAGTTACTTTTATGAATATTCAAATCTCTTAAGTGAGTGAGTGAATAAATATGCCTTCATTATCTTTATTCTCGAGTTAGTAGCTTAAAAGAAACTAACTAAACGAATGAATGACTGAATGAATGAAAATAGCTTCAAGTCTTTTAACATTGAATGTTGTGAATTTAACTAATTTAGAAATTCCTTTTTAAGTGTTTTTATGAGCTTTAAATGAAAATTTTCCGCGCACCTAACTGAGTCGCATCATCGTGTAACAGAAAAACAACGTTGCCCTTGTCAACATTCCGCTGCCATTGCTGACAACATTAGACAGCCAGCTAGCAATCTGATATAGCAATAGATGAACTAAACGATAGAAACGATGAGTGGTAAAAGGAAATACGAGAGGAGTGTTGTGCTATTACCCAAAACCGAGCGTCTCTGGTCTCTGTTTAGTTAAGCGTTTAAATGTTGATGTCGCAACATCAGCAATTCCCGCCAGTCAACCAACAACAGCAGCCTCATAATCCTAATTAATCCTTTCATTTTCTGCGCTTTCTTCTCTCTCTCTCTCTATCTCTTTGTGTGTGTTTTATGAAGAAAAACGCGAGCAAGCGAGCGCTAAAAGTCAAATATACAGCAGCAGCATAGCAATAACAATAATAACAACAACCTACCTACCTACTCATTTATTTTCCGACCGACCTACCAATTTCATCGTCATCATCATCATCATCATCATCATCCTCATCAACTACTAAAGGCATCCATCCAATTTAATACTATGTTGTAGACTTGCCTTCATTCCTCGAGCCTTTTATGTTTTGAAACAAAACCAGAAAACAGTAACATAAAGCCACTAAAAAAAAGGCAACTGGCAACGTCATCATGCTATGGTCGATTGTTGAGAGTCAACTGACGGTTTGTCATGTGATCCTCCGTCCGTCAGTCAGACGGTTGTTCGATGTTTGTTGTTGTTGCTGCCTGCCTGCCATTTGACAAATTAACTCGTTGAGGACATTTTGTGCAATTGTTGTGTATGCCATAATTAAATTATGCTTCATGAAAACTGCCTGCCTGCTTTCCTTGTTCTCCTCTTTATTGTTTCCCTGTTTTGCTTTCACGTTTAAATACTTTCCTTTTGTTTTTGTGTGCGGTTAAATTTCTCGTTTCATTACATTTTATTCGATTTTTGCCATATGACAAAAAGATCTTTTATGGAATTTTTGGTTCGTTTTTCTTTCCTCCCCCTTTATTAATTTTCAGCATTTTTGATTTTAATTCGTGCCTACAATAGTTTTTTTTTTATGTTAAAATGAGAATTTTTAAGTGCCCATCGAAGTTGTGTTACATTAAGAATTTATTTTCTTAAAAATGAATGAAAATCTGTTGTGAATTTTTAATGATTTTTCATTTGTTGTCGCTTGTAATCGGATTAACCTTTTTTCTTTTGTTTTTTGTTTTTTTTTTACATGTGAACAATGAATAAATTAATAAATTGGAATGATGAAGATTCTGTTAAGTTGAGAAAATTAACACGATTTTTTTTACCTTTTCATGTTGATCTCATTAAGGATATGAGTACTGTTTTCATTTGAGCGTGGAAATTTAAGATAATTAAGCTTAGAGTTCAGAGTTTGAGCCTTTCATTAGAATTCGTTGCCTTTTGAGATATGCATTTGTCTTGTGGCTATTTGGTGGTATTTGATAAAGTTATGGATATTTAATCCACTACTAATCTTAAATTAAGATTCATTCATTCTTTCTTAAGATTCCTGCCAAGCTTCATCATATAAACAAACGGTTTTCTCATGAATAAGCGCTCATTACTATTTTAAGACACAATTCTAGAATGTGGCTCTTATCTACCATCGTTTTTAGCCCGATTTAAGACATATAGATATATAAATATATAGATAGATAGATAGTTTGTCACGTTACAAAAAACATTTTTGACAATTTTGACACATTTTTCCCCAGATAGTATTTGCCTTTGGTGAATAAGGTAGCGAAAAGAAGGCCTACTCTGAACAGCCTTTGAATATGATGTACTGGATGATTGGATTAAGATTTCGAACAATTACAGCATTGTGAAATTAATAAACTCAATGAAATACCATCTAAAATGCGTAAAAAGAGATTCTTGATTCTTGGCGTATCTTGTATGTACTTTATTATCTTTAATTATAGTTGCAATAGACCTATTAGACCTTCCATTCTTGTTTTTCGATCGGTGTATAAAAATCTCAACCTAAGCAAGGGCTTTGATATCTGTGCAGTATGTTAATACTAGAATAGAGTCACATAGCTGAGTCTCTTAAGTTCTTATAAGTTTCAATATTGTCTTATAAAGTTTGGTAAGTGGAGATGGTTTTAACCTGTCACTAAGAAGCCAAGACTCTTGAAACTAAGTTGCTGCCTCCTTGCAGTTTATATGAACAAACCACTCAGTTGAGTCAGCATCAAACCTTATGCGATAAACTCCATAAGAAAAACCTCTTAAGTCTGAAAATGTAGAGGAAAGCTCAAGTGCCTATGCAACGCTGTGATGTGCGTGGATTTTTTTCACATACTTTTTTATTATTCGTATATTTAAGAGAACTTTTATTACTTAACATCTAAATAAATCCGTTTTAATTATTTAAATTATTTAAACACAATCAATCCTTAAAGATTTTACAAAAATTTATTCTAGTCTCTTATGAACAGTACTAGTTCCATCAATCTCCTTTTACATTTATTCGACTGGTGAATTTAACATTGGAAGGGGTAAAATGCCACCGCCTGCATTCAGTCGTGTCGTCAGTCATTGCCACCTCCAGCATTTCTTACGACTAGTGAATTCACTAGAAACTATGTATAAATAATTTCTTGATAATGTTGTGTGCTCCTTGTTGATATCTTCATAGTGTCTTCTTTTTGATATAGTTTTGATCGTTTGTTTAATGTTGATCCACGCTTGTTGCCTTCTTACATGTGTATGAAGATTTTTACCTCGTTGGGCCACTTCAACAACTTAATACCTGATTCGTATTGATCCGGCTTGAAGTGACCTACTATATACTAGTAACAATAATCTAAATAAGTCAAGCTTATCTTAACTAAAACCTCAGTGGTCTGAGCACTTTGATTACGCTGCACTTGAATTGGAATCAGAAGAATGCATAGTGGTATTTCATCAAAGAGTCGTGTTACCATTTTAAATGAAAAGAGTGCAAAGATAGTTTCAGCAAAACAAAACGTAATGAGATACTTTATTGCTTGTCCAAATGAAAGTCAATTTCTATTTCAACTTTACACAGAAATCAATGAGTTTTGTGCAAAAGTATATGAGTATCTACATTTATATATGAAGTAATCCTTGCAATATATTGTAGATATGAAGAAATATACCACCATTTCAATATGAAAATTCCTTCACCACATCACACTGCATTACCAGCTAAGCACAAAATATCATAGACAACAGAAAGCTGTGTGGCAGATATACACTGTGAAAAATAATGGTATTTCCGACTTTTCCGGTAGATTTTCAAAAAATTTTAGCAACAGTAATTATAGCAGCAATGGAAATACACACTATGTGAAAATTTTAACTGCTTACCTATTACGGTTCGTGAGATAGAGCTAACTGTCGGACGGACAGCTTAGGCTTGTAATAGGGTCACGTTGGTACTCTTTGGGTACGGAACCCTAAAAACACAAGTGCCTGTCCAAATGTAAATTAGTTTTGTTGAATATTTCCAAATAATACACACTAGCGACACTCTTAACTCTATGATGTTTTCAAGACGATTAATTAAGTTCGTAGAGGAGTTTTTATAGGAAGCTAGAATGTCAAAACATCAAGCGTTTTTAAGAACAAATAAGTAACCAGTAACCTTTTTTTTAATTCATAATCCTTCTTTATTATTAGAGTTATGTACATTTTATTCTTGGGGTCTTCACGAGTTTGATTAAACTGCATAAACAACCGCTGCATAAACTAAGTGACAGTTAGTCCATATAAAAAAAATTTGAACATTTGCGTAAAATTGTGCGACGATTGAGTTGAGTAATTTGCATAAAAGATTTGCGTTGCCACAGTAAATAATTGTCTGGCAACTCTGCCAAAATTATATGGCAAAAGTGAAATGTTTTACAAATTTAATTTAAACAGACAATAAAAGTACGAGTAATATATTATTTATTGCAATTTCTGCAGTTAATTTCATTAATTTGTCTTTTTCACTAGTTAGTAACAGCTGATTGCATCAATTTATCCACTGATACCCGTTTCGGTACCTTCACGAGTCTGCTTAAATTGCGGCTATTTATGCTAATTTATGAAGACCCCGGACATCGTCTCAACAATCTTTTCCTCACCCTCGCAAACAAATGTCATTGTGAGGTCCAACGAATCACGAAGCGTAGCTCTGCATTTCTTTGTCACACTGTCATTCTTGACATCAATGAGTTCTAGATCGTAATCGTATTTATAAGTACTACCAAAAACATGATAACGTGTCACCGAATTAACTTTGCCAACTCTACGAAATCAGATTTTAATGTTATAATTTATCTTTCTTTTTGATTAGGTTCATTATTGTAGTACTTACTGATAATTTCGACCATCACTAGCTAACTTTTCGATGATTGTTTTCAAATTAGTTTCAGCTCTCATATAACCATCGTGACTTAATGTGGGTTGTTGTGCCTACTTAGCAACAGATACATATAAAGTTTATGATATTAAGAATAAAACCATTTAGTAGACTTACATATAGTTCTTTTTTACGAAATGGTGAATCAATAAATTCTATAATACTTTTCTCACCAACACAATCAAATAACAATATTGTGTTATACAATTGGACCCGAGTGTGAACTTTGCAACTCTTTGTCACATTTTTATTGTCTATGTCAATGAGTTCTAGGGTGTAGTTTTTACTTACAAGGAAATCGTCTTGTGTCACTGAAGTGAGTTTGCCAAGTCTACAAAATCAGATTCTCATATAGGCGTTTATATGAATGTATGTTAAGTTAATCATAATACTTACTGATACTTTGGTCCATCTCCACCGGCTAAATTTGCTAGGTATTGTTTCATAATAATTTCAGCATTATATAAATCATCGCCAGTTAACTACTCATTAACAAATAAAAAGTTAATATATTGTATAATACAGGAAAAATTCATTTTGTTTAGATTTTTAGAAAGTTCTACCTCATCACCAAAATGTCCTGGAATTTGAAGAGGACGAAAACGATAAAAGGGAACCCTCGCAGTAACTGCGATTATAGATCCAGTAAAACACAACAACAAAAGTTTAATCTCATAATAATGTAACATTTTCAAATACTATATTTTTCAAGAGATACTCTAGACTCCACGATGTTATCAAGATTCAACTAATGAAAGCTTCTGTGTGAGGAGTATTTATAGAACGCTAAGCCAAAATACCAAGCATTTCTAATTGTTAATAAGTTCCAATTAAAAATATCCGATATACTTCTATTTTACACGCTTCAAGTATTAAGATACCCATGACAGTCTAAGTTATTCCATAAGGTTTTTTTTTTACCTCATTGAAATCATTTGTTTTTCCTTCATCACTATCTTTATTGAGAACAATTTGTATTGAAAAAGGTTAATAATATCTGGATGTATCAACGAAATCCGGATGCTCAAAATGCTAAACTTTATCTCTTTACTGCAATGGAACAGATGCACCAGACGGCCTCCCCAGGTCTTGAGGCACTAAACTGACACTTTCATTCTTTTCCAAAATACTCTGGCGATAGTTTTACGCATAATATATGCGCATTATATTGCATAATGATCCCTGATTTTCGCTTAATAAATAAATATGAAATAAAAAATCGGTCAAGTGGGTGTCGGTCTCAACACGAAGTGTTCCGTACCACTGCACAAGGTTTCTCTCTGTCTGAAGTTTTGAAAAATTAATTTTCATTTGTTTTTGTCGCAAAAAAAATCACCTAAATTATACTACATAAAAATAAACCAAAATTAGAAAAAAACCCCCTTTACATTATTAACTTTATTTTATTTTTATCATTTGTCGTTATAGCAGCAATTGAATTACACACTCGGTGTAGATATAGATATAGATATATAAATATAGATATATATATATAAATATATAGATAGATAGATAGTTTGTCACGTTACAAAAAACATTTTTGACAATTTTGACACATTTTTCCCCAGATAGTATTTGCCTTTGGTGAATAAGGTAGCGAAAAGAAGGCCTACTCTGAACAGCCCTTGAATATGATATACTGGATGATTGGATTAAGATTTCGAACAATTACAGCATTGTGAAATTAATAAACTCAATGAAATACCATCTAAAATGCGTAAAAAGAGATTCTTGATTCTTGGCGTATCTTGTATGTACTTTATTATCTTTAATTATAGTTGCAATAGACCTATTAGACCTTCCATTCTTGTTTTTCGATCGGTGTATAAAAATGTCAACCTAAGCAAGGGCTTTGATATCTGTGCAGTATGTTAATACTAGAATAGAGTCACATAGCTGAGTCTCTTAAGTTCTTATAAGTTTCAATATTGTCTTATAAAGTTTGGTAAGTGGAGATGGTTTTAACCTGTCACTAAGAAGCCAAGACTTTCTCTTACTCTTGAAACTAAGTTGCTGCCTCCTTGCAGTTTATATGAACAAACCACTCAGTTGAGTCAGCATCAAACCTTATGCGATAAACTCCATAAAAAAAACCTCTTAAGTCTGAAAATGTAGAGGAAAGCTCAAGTGCCTATGCAACGCTGTGATGTGCGTGGATTTTTTTCACATACTTTTTTATTATTCGTATATTTAAGAGAACTTTTATTACTTAACATCTAAATAAATCCGTTTTAATTATTTAAATTATTTAAACACAATCAATCCTTAAAGATTTTACAAAAACTTATTCTAGTCTCTTATGAACAGTACTAGTTCCATCAATCTCCTTTTACATTTATTCGACTGGTGAATTTAACATTGGAAGGGGTAAAATGCCACCGCCTGCATTCAGTCGTGTCGTCAGTCATTGCCACCTCCAGCATTTCTTACGACTAGTGAATTCACTAGAAACTATGTATAAATAATTTCTTGATATTGTTGTGTGCTCCTTGTTGATATCTTCATAGTGTCTTCTTTTTGATATAGTTTTGATCGATTGTTTAATGTTGATCCACGCTTGTTGCCTTCTTACATGTGTATGAAGATTTTTACCTCGTTGGGCCACTTCAACAACTTAATACCTGATTCGTATTGATCCGGCTTGAAGTGACCTACTATCTACTAGTAACAATAATCTAAATAAGTCAAGCTTATCTTAACTAAAACCTCAGTGGTCTGAGCACTTTGATTACGCTGCACTTGAATTGGAATCAGAAGAATGCATAGTGGTATTTCATCAAAGAGTCGTGTTACCATTTTAAATGAAAAGAGTGCAAAGATAGTTTCAGCAAAACAAAACGTAATGAGATACTTTATTGCTTGTCCAAATGAAAGTCAATTTCTATTTCAACTTTACACAGAAATCAATGAGTTTTGTGCAAAAGTATATGAGTATCTACATTTATATATGAAGTAATCCTTGCAATATATTGTAGATATGAAGAAATATACCACCATTTCAATATGAAAATTCCTTCACCACATCACACTGCATTACCAGCTAAGCACAAAATATCATAGACAACAGAAAGCTGTGTGGCAGATATACACTGTGAAAAATAATGGTATTTCCTACTTTTCCGGTGGTGAGATAGAGCTAACTGTCGGACGGACAGCTTAGGCTTGTAATAGGGTCACGTTGGTACTCTTTGGGTACGGAACCCTAAAAACACAAGTGCCTGTCCAAATGTAAATTAGTTTTGTGGAATATTTCCAAATAATACACACTAGCGACACTCTTAACTCTATGATGTTTTCAAGACGATTAATTAAGTTCGTAGAGGAGTTTTTATAGGAAGCTAGAATGTCAAAACATCAAGCGTTTTTAAGAACAAATAAGTAACCAGTAACCTTTTTTTTAATTCATAATCCTTCTTTATTATTAGAGTTATGTACATTTTATTCTTGGGGTCTTCACGAGTTTGATTAAACTGCATAAACAACCGCTGCATAAACTAAGTGACAGTTAGTCCATATAAAAAAAATTTGAACATTTGCGTAAAATTGTGCGACGATTGAGTTGAGTAATTTGCATAAAAGATTTGCGTTGCCACAGTAAATAATTGTCTGGCAACTCTGCCAAAATTATATGGCAAAAGTGAAATGTTTTACAAATTTAATTTAAACAGAAAATAAAAGTACGATTAATATATTATTTATTGCAATTTCTGCAGTTAATTTCATTAATTTGTCTTTTTCGCTAGTTAGTAACAGCTGATTGCATCAATTTATCCACTGATACCCGTTTCGGTACCTTCACGAGTCTGCTTAAATTGCGGCTATTTATGCTAATTTATGAAGACCCCGGACATCGTCTCAACAATCTTTTCCTCACCCTCGCAAACAAATGTCATTGTGAGGTCCAACGAATCACGAAGCGTAGCTCTGCATTTCTTTGTCACACTGTCATTCTTGACATCAATGAGTTCTAGATCGTAATCGTATTTATAAGTACTACCAAAAACATGATAACGTGTCACCGAATTAACTTTGCCAACTCTACGAAATCAGATTTTAATGTTATAATTTATCTTTCTTTTTGATTAGGTTCATTATTGTAGTACTTACTGATAATTTCGACCATCACTAGCTAACTTTTCGATGATTGTTTTCAAATTAGTTTCAGCTCTCATATAACCATCGTGACTTAATGTGGGTTGTTGTGCCTACTTAGCAACAGATACATATAAAGTTTATGATATTAAGAATAAAACCATTAAGAGTAGACTTACATATAGTTCTTTTTTACGAAATGGTGAATCAATAAATTCTATAATACTTTTCTCACCAACACAATCAAATAACAATATTGTGTTATACAATTGGACCCGAGTGTGAACTTTGCAACTCTTTGTCACATTTTTATTGTCTATGTCAATGAGTTCTAGGGTGTAGTTTTTACTTACAAGGAAATCGTCTTGTGTCACCGAAGTGAGTTTGCCAAGTCTACAAAATCAGATTCTCATATAGGCGTTTATATGAATGTATGTTAATTTAATCATAATACTTACTGATACTTTGGTCCATCTCCACCGGCTAAATTTGCTAGGTATTGTTTCATAATAATTTCAGCATTATTTAAATCATCGCCAGTTAACTACTCATTAACAAATAAAAAGTTAATATATTGTATAATACAGGAAAAATTCATTTTGTTTAGATTTTTAGAAAGTTCTACCTCATCACCAAAATGTCCTGGAATTTGAAGAGGACGAAAACGATAAAAGGGAACCCTCGCAGTAACTGCGATTATAGATCCAGTAAAACACAACAACAAAAGTTTAATCTCATAATAATGTAACATTTTCAAATACTATATTTTTTTCAAGAGATACTCTAGACTCCACGATGTTATCAAGATTCAACTAATGAAAGCTTCTGTGTGAGGAGTATTTATAGAACGCTAAGCTAAAATACCAAGTATTTCTAATTGTTAATAAGTTCCAATTAATAATATCCGATATACTTCTATTTTACACGCTTCAAGTATTAAGATACCCATGACAGTCTAAGTTATTCCATAAGGTTTTTTTGTCACCTCATTGAAATCATTTGTTTTTCCTTCAACACTATTCTTCATTATCGATGTCAGGAATATTACTTTAAAGTTATGAGCCGTTTGCGTAAAGCAATACAACGAAAAATTCCCGGAATTGTTATAAAACTAGTCATGGATATTGCACCACGGTAATGTGAGTCATTGTTGAGGCCTCCTATGCTACTTTTTCCTGTTCCCAAAAATAAGAAAAAGCAATAATTGCTTGTTCAGACAACTGACCGATGCAATCCCAATCCGTAGGCTCAAAAGGCCATATTTTGGTTCTTTACTGCAATGGAGCAGACATGAGGCGCATCAAACGGTCTCCCCAAGCTTTCAAAACCTGACGATATTTTTACATAAAAAATAAGCGCATAATGAGCCTTGATTGGAATCTTTAAAGGACGATTGAAGAAGATTTCAGGGCCATACACAAAAAGTGCACATCAGAAGTGCATCGAGGATTGGGAAAAGTGTTGGCACAAGTGTATTACATCTGAGGTGACAATTATTTTGTAGATGACAAAATAAATACAATATTTTTTAAGGAAAATAAAAAGTCACATCGTAAACTTTTAAAGTAGCTTTTAGTATTTAAAGTAATAGTATTTTCCAATTTCCAAATCCGATTTATGTACAATAGTATTTGCTTTATATCCATCACTTTGATTTTAGAAAATCTTGAAATAGCTTGTAATTTTTTTTTTCTATCATGTTTTTCGATAGAAATACACAAAGTAATAATCTTTTGGTGTATTTCTTTCTTTTCCTTCTTCTCTCTCTCTCTCTCTCTCTAGTCTAAGCCCCCTTTATAGTATATTTAAGTCCCCTAAATTGCTTTGACGTAGATTTTTCTTCATCATTAGATGTTTTTGCCACCTAAAAAAAAATCATTTAAGAAAAGTTCAATCAATGACGACGCATTTTTCTCAATCGAAAACAGCAGCAAAAAGAAACCGTGACACACACTCCCACGACACACACTTTCTTTCACTTCAGTGCAAAACAAAGCCAACTAAAGTCATTTTAAAAATTTCAAAAAGGAAAAAAGTAATAATGGAGAAAGGAAAGTGGAAAAAATCAAATGTAATTTTATTTTATATATAATTTTTCTCCCCATTTTACATCTGTGATCAAGTAAAGACAGCATCAGTAGCAATAGCAGTGTAAACAGTAGTGGAAGCAATAACAGTTATGACGACTTTAGACGCATTTAAGGGAAATTGAATGAAAAAGATTTTTCCATTTGCTTTGACTTACTCGTACTTACTTACCTGCCTCTGTTCTCATTCCCTACTGCTTGCTTTTTCATTCATTCTGTCATTCATTCAAAGCATTCTGCATAAATGCCCCTCAAATAGCATAAATGATGATAAAAAAAATTTAATAAATAAGCGCAAAATGTAACCATTTAAGCTACTTTCAGTCCTTTTTTTTTTGCCAACCAACGAAAGGATATGCATAGCGAATTGCCAACGGCAGCATTTGCGCCATTTAATCGACTTGCCAAATCTGCTACTATGAATTCCCAAACAAGTAAAAAAAAAACAAAAATATAATGTATATAAAAATGATGTACATAAAAAAAAAGGATACTGCTGAGCAAGCAGGCAAACAATCAAACAAACTACAAATAAAACAAATAAACAACAAACATTTTGCCACAATTACATATATTAAAAAATATAATAATAATAGGAGATAGGGAGGAGAGGGAGGCCACATTTTCCGAGTCAACTTGCAAACTCTGAGATATTCTTGTTTTCTTTCTTTTTTCTATATTTATATTTGTTTATTTGTTTCTATTCCCATCCCAACGAATGAATACATATTTTTTTTTATTATGTTAACCACAGCAAAACATGAAAATTTCCGGATTTAAGTTTGGGATAAAAGCAAAACGCAACATGGCTGACGGATGTGGTGTAGTATGGTGTGGTGTATAATGGTGGCAGCAGCAAACTCTTGAGCGCCTTTGGGGTTTTGGGATTGGGATTGTGAGGTATGCTTTTGGTTTTTGGATTTGGTTCAAAGGTTCTCTATCTCTTTCCTATTCAACACTGTCCCCAATCTCTCCCCTCTGTCACAGGGCTTGGGTTAAGCAATGAGTAATCGCACAATACGCGCTTCAAAGTAAAATGCACACGAATGAATGAATATTTTATTTAAACAAAAACAGAAACAGAAAGAATTCAATATACAATATAATAGTAGTACTAGATACAACGTAACTACTAATACGTAATACGCAAAGAAAAGCGAAACGAAACGAAGCGAAGCAAAGCATTGCCAAGAACAGCAGAAATGATAATGACAACGTATGTAGCAAGTGTAGTTGTGTTCCATAGATACATTTGAATTTTAGCTATGAATATATAGATAGATAGATAGAAATGTGTATAGTGCACCGACATATATACGTGTACATAAGTAGTACAATATGTAAGTAAACTTGTGGTTTTGAATTCAAGATGTCGTCGCTTAAGTGTTTGCTTGGTGCGTTGAGCCTTCGCTCATTCATTCAGTCAGTTAAGTTGACTAAAGCTTTGGGTGTATCTATCTATATATCTATCTAACTAAATATGTACAACAAAATATACAAATTCAACTGAATGAATATCTTTGCAGTCATTCCATTCCATACCATACCATACCATTTCATTGTCAGACTATTTGCCTGTCTGTCTGACTGACTGAGTTGCATGCTTCTTATATTATTATTATTATTATATAAGAAGCATGAGTACCATAAATGATTCTTGTTTATGCTAAAAATTGTTGCTACATTAGGTTTATGTATATTTTTTTTTTTTTTTTTGGTGTTGTTATTTTTGTTTGTTTATTTGTTGCTTTGGCATGCGTCTCATTGTGATTGTTTTTTTTTTCATGGTTTTTCTATTGTTTTATCTTCTTCTATGGTTGCTTGTTGATGTCAATGTTGTTCTTCTAATTTTTGTTGCTGTTGCTGTAGTTGTTCTTTTTCTTATTTTTCTCATTTTATATGCCTTTTGCTATCGTCTCATTTTTGCACACAAAAGTGTGCTTGAGGTTACTTACATAAAAACATGCTATACAATAAATGCACACATGTATCTATATATCTATCTACAGTATATATCCATGTCCATGTCCATGTATATTCATGTCATTTCTAACAAACATAAACTTTGTCACAACTTGTTCCCTTCTACAATAACTACTTATGGTACATGCATATATGTAATTATGTATTTATGCAGAAGTATTTATGTGTGTATCTTCCTACATACATTTATTATGTATTCTGGATGTTTCTGTGTGTGTGTGTGTGTGTGTGTGTGTGTGTGTGTGTGTGTGTGTGTGTGAGTGTGTATTCATGCATATATTTATCTACAATCTAATAATTTCATAGAAGTGTTTACCATTGCCATTTCTAGAATTGTATCTTTTTTAAGCTGTTTTTCCTTAACCGCACCTAAATGAAAGTTGTTTTTCGCTTGACTTGGGACTACTTTCCGTCCTTCGTTCTTTCATTCGTTCGTGTTCAACTTCATTATTATTTCTTATTCTTATTATTATTATTGTTTGTCTGTCCATCTAACTATCTAACTGTTTAGTCTGTCTGTTCGTTGTCTTTTACATGAATTCATTTGCTTCGTTCATTTTATTTTCATACTCAATTGAATAATTAAGTACCTACAATTGTTTCGATTCTCATTTTAGTTGTAATTTGTCTTATTTTATTCATGTTTCTTTCTTTATTAAAACGTAATTTTGTTTAAATTGTTTTTAGGGACTTGAAAATAGTTCAAATAGTTTTGATTTAGATGAATATTTTATAATTATTTAGAAGAGGAAAGAAGTGTTCTTAAAGACTCCCAAAAGTAGGCAATGATTTCTTGAATTTACTCATTTTCAATGTGATACAATATGTGTTTGTGAAGAATATATTATAAGGAAAATTAAATAATGGATATAAATAAAGGGTCGGTCATTTATTGATTCGATTTTGAACTACCTGCCGATAATGACGCTGTCAACATTCGCATTTGATAGTAGTTCTGTTTTAACTTTCCGCTGAACGAATATGGAACGTTTTGAGAATATCCAACACTCCATCTGTGACCGCCCCGCTCTTCTTGGTTGACGAAGTCGTCTTCTTGAGAAACCATTCTTCGAGGAGTTGGGTAGTTTGGCAAAATGTCGTTTGAGGTACCTAGCTCTGTTTGTGGACTCCTCAGGTTGGTTTTAGAGGCAGAGAACCTCCGGGACCGACCTTGGATAGAAGTGAATAACCCAAACACTCTCAAAATCCCCCACCTTTTCCTATCTTTCATATCTATCAGGCATCTCAATGGGCAGCAAAACTTCTGGTTGAACTCGTGTGTAATCGAGACATGATAACTGAATTTTGTAGCAGGAATTGAAAGATGTCGATCTCGATGAGCCATGGCTTCAAAGAAGACGGCTAAACTTACCATACTGTCGCACGTAGCATCAACCTGCAACGCACAAGATTCAACAACCGGGTGATTAGCCGTTTTGGCGATGTCCATTGGCCTGCGATTTGCAGGCGCTGGACTCTTTTCTGAGGACAAAGTTTATGCAGAACATTTACGCTGAAATTGCCCAAATTGACCAGGAAACAGTGGACTAAGTGACTAAAAATTGGTGTTTCAGAATGGCCTACTGCCGAGCCAGCCGCGGTCAACATTTAAATGAAATCGGAAGAATCACTCTATCAAATGAAGCGAAATTCGTTGTAAAAATAATAACTTTTGTCCATTTTATGAGCAAACCAAAATCAATCCAATAGATGGCCCAGCCTTTATATGAACATAAAATCATAAATTGATTCAATCTAACCATCTTCCAACTTGTATTGAACTTAAAATCACCACACATACATTTCATCTAATCATCTTTTGTTCTTATTGTAGCATTGGTAATCTCCAGTTTCATCGAAATTATTTCATTTCTTTGATAGAGTAATTGGTTTCCAAGAAACCATTACATATTTATCCTGATGTGTCTGTCTTCTTAACTAGAAAATTTATTGGACAAATAACTTTTCTGACTAGTGAATTGAGACAAAATTTTCTGTATATTTTTTCTTAGAATTTTAAGAGCAAAAACTGAAAATGTCAGAATGTCCAATGAATGATGAAATTAAAAGCTTCTTAAGTTTAAGATAAACGACGAAAATTTAATGTATTTCCCATTCTCATAAGAGACACTATAAATTGATATTAATTTTACTTCCTACATATTTTCTATAAATAAGATAACATAAAAAATTTAACAGCGGTTGACATTAAATGTAGAAATATGGCAAAGAATATATGTAGGTACTATCGTATATGGTATATTCCTTTCTTTAAATTTTTACAATACATAATAATCACGCACAATTAAACTTAATATTCCTCCTAACTATAAAAATGAAAATGACATTTCTGAAGAAATTCTTCTCAATTATTGCTTTCTTCTACAATACTAACATATCTGAGGATGGGAAAAAATACACATAACATACTACGAGTACTACCACTGTACCAAGTGTTGCAAAGCTTAATTTCTCTTGAGATTCCTATTCAAGGAGAACGAACGAAACGAATCGAATCGAATGGAATCGTGATAAAAATATCAAATCAAATCAAAATCATATTGACAGCAATTGAGATTGCCTTCAATGGCTGATGGCTTTAGCTTTAGTTAAGTAGCAACAAGCAAAAGTAACTGCGCCAACAACGATGAGGATAAGCAACAAATGCCAATGCCAATGTCAATGTCAATAAGAAGGACACTTTTTTGTTATAAAAGATGAGAATAGTATAAGAAGAGGAATAAGTTGAAGTACAAGACAAATAATGAGTGATGATGATGTGGGGATGGGAAAACTTACTAATTTTCAAAAGACAGTCGCACATGGATTAGGGAGAGGTAAAAGGAGAAAGTTATTAAAGTCAAATGACTGTCATTAACAGGTTGCTGTTTACTTAAGTGAAATAATCATTTTCATGGATACATTTTTCAAGAGGGGAATTTAACAACTGTTGATGCTGAAGTTGTTTTAGATTTTATAATAAAAAAAAAGAAATGGAAAATATGTGACACATGTTCATGTTGCATATCCGTTGCTCACTTAGCATGTTGTTTTGTTGCTTCTCTGGCCAACTTGAGATTGTCACTCAAAGCGTGCTTTTTCACAACCTGTTACCGACAACACATATGAAGCATTCACTCAGTTAGTTAGTTATTCTGAGGAATCTGTCACTCATTCTGTTAAGGAGCACGAAGTTTAGTCATCTGTCTCTTTGTCTTATTTGTTCGTTTACTATTGTATTGTATTGTATTGTGTTGTGAGTTCCTTGCTTCATATCATTTTCACTTATCTCAAGCTTTGTGCTCTCTTGCATCTTCATATGCTAAACATATGCTTACTTCCATTGTTTCTTCGTATATCAATCAAATGTCATTCGTTGATGTCGCAATTGTTGGCGTGTGAAATTTCCACGTTACGTCATATCACGTCACGTCACGCCATGTCACGTTACGTTACGTTACTTCATTTATGTTAGTCACTTGATCACCACTCACTCACTCAGTTATTCATGTTACAAAGGAGAAACTTTGCCATGATGTAAAATTCTATTCTATTTTATGAAAATGTTATTTCTACCTTTTCTTTTCTTCTCTTCTCTTTTGCAATTCTTTTTTGAATATTTATTTTTGCATTTCATTATATGAAAAATTTTTCTATTGTTTTTTGTTTGTTGTTCTTGTTGCTTCTGGTTGTTATTTTAATATTGAATGTTGTTTGGTTTACTTTGTGTGTCATGTGGTGGTGGTGTTGGTGTTGGTGATGGTGATGGTAAACGTCGAAAACAACGAACGACGTCAATCAAAATAAACTTGCTTTGATAACAAAATTGAAATTCAATGAATTTTATTTTATTATTATATATTTTTTTTTTATTATTTCTTTGCAATGCCATTGCAATGGCGGGCATCAAGTCAAATATTATGAAACATGTTTTCTAAATAATTGTCATCATCTATCTACAGTTTATGCATGAATGGAGAACTGGAAACTGTGTGTGTCTGTGTGTGTTTTGATTATCAATTATTATGTAACCTCAAGAGTCACAATTTCATTTCTCATCTTTTGATATGTAAATATTGTAATCAAATAATTTGATAAGAAAATCTAATGAAATAATAGCACAGAAAACAAATTTAATTTATTTAATTAAATATTTGAAATGGTTATCAATGTGGTGGCTCTATGTAAACTGATAACTTTAAATGAGTTACATTGACATGTTACAAGTTTGACTAATCAAAAGACAAAAACACAGAATCAAAAACAAATAATCCTAATCTAATGAAAAAGTTTAGACAAATTGTGGGCGACATGAATTGTTGTTACCCGTAGTATTAGTCTGAAAAGCCTCTTATGCCGAACAATAATCAAAGCTCACTTCTATTTACACTTGAGCTATACAAATAACGAAAAATCACAAGAAAATTCCAAAAAGTATACACACATATTGACTATGAACTCATTCATTCTCTCTGCTTAGCTGTCTCACACGTGCTCCGCTTTGTTTTCTCTTTCATACTCAATCTTCAATAAATCCATAGAGAATAGACGTACGGAGTTTAAATTTAATAGAAAGTATGTAACAGAATTGCAACAGATCTTGATCCACTAGATAATTCTTAAGATGATGTTAGTAACTTCTTTCTAAACTAGCAAGTAAACTAGTGCTGTGCTGATTAAATTCGGAGTTTTGAAGATTTGACCAGAATATTGTTGCTGGCACGGATTCCGTTTTATCGTATCCGTATCACTATCACCTCCATGATTGTTATCTTCTTTGGAGAAGGTGTGTCGTCGTTTGATCAGCGGTGCCAAGAACTAAAACCTCCGCGTCAAGAGTCCAATGCGTATGCCAACCAAGACTTTTCTACGTATCACCACTCGTAAGACACCTTGTGGTGAATGTTCGAAGACCTGGGATCGTGAAGAAGATCACTTCTTTCAATCCCATAAACAAAGCATAATAAAAGATTTTTTATGATATAATTCAGGACTGTCAAACCTTTTTGGTTCCTCGGGTCGCATTGGAACATCCGTGATGATGAGCAGGAGCAACAAAAAAAGTATTTTCAATCTACGAAGAAGACATCTATCTCACCAATACATTTTAGTTTTTTGCTTACATAATATATTTAAAAGATAACCTTTTGTCAAGATACCAACTTGCAAGTATAGCAAAAGACCTTTCAGGAATTATTATAGATCCCTTAGGAACTAAATTTTGATTCAAAAACTTACTGATATTTTTAGTTTTCTATAGAAAAGTGTCATTTCTCTGTCAGTGAATCCAAAAATTATTAAGTAAAAATCATCTCGATCTCATCGAAAGCTATTGTTGTTGCTGTAACCTTTGTCTACGTCCCGATAGAACCCAAATTTATTGGTCAAGGATCACCATCCTATACATGAAGCTGTCATATAGCATAAACTTGTGTTCTTTAATCAAAGTTTTAGGTAACAAAACTATAGGAATTGAAATAAAATCTTATATGAGAAATTTGAAAGTTTCCTCAGCTCAAAACTATAAATTTGTCAAAATTGGTTGGATGAGTATTATTTTCATCATTGATTGAAAAACTAGACATCTTGTCCTCATCATATGTATAAACCAATTCATTTCCAAGATTTTTACTCCAGAGATTCCAATCAAAACTTCTCCGCAGAATAGTAAATGCATCCTACTATACATAGATTTCTACATGTTCCATGCATCAAAGACGAAATTGTCAAATTCACCAGAAAATACGTATTCCGCCTTGAAGCACACCTTAACGATCTTGCCACAGGCTTTGTCACTGGTAACATCATCCGCCGACTCAAGAGGAGTCAGATAAGATTTTAGTTATAAAAACTTGTGTTTTTTGTTTCATAATGAAGGGTATAAATTGTTTAGAAAAGCCGAAAAGCCGACCTACATTCTACAATATGTACTAGTAGTATATTTCTCATTCCTTCCGTTAAGTAGCATTCTTCGTCTGTCTATATGAATATTAAAATGTTGCCATTTGTTTGTATAGCCGCATACTTTGGTTTCATATTTCCCCTCATACCCATTCACCCACCCGTTCTTCCTAGTCTACTGATCATCTCACGCGTTTCGTCTATCGCCTTTCTTTATTCCAATCTCCTTCTTTTCAAGTTCCGGCGTGTGCGTTTGTGTTTTTAAGCTGTCATGCGTAGGTGTCTCTTTCTCTGTGTCTTACTGAATATTGAAAATTTGTGATTTAGTCGTCGTCGTCTTCGTCGTTGTTGTCAATGTCAACGTCGCCGTTGCCACAAACATACACACATAGTATACACAAACACAACACACAGATATGCATACAATTATTATAGCAACGTGTGTCCTTAAACGTTACTCTATGCCTCTTTGTTGTGTCTTAACTTTGTTGTTATTGGCTGTTGTTGCCTTCAAAACTTGACTCAACTTAACTCGACTTGAGTCGGCTCACGTAAACCGCACGTTTTTGTTTTGTTTGTTGCTCTGAATTTTTTA
Organism: Amiota communis; assembly: GCA_037043315.1. Lineage (NCBI taxonomy): Eukaryota > Metazoa > Arthropoda > Insecta > Diptera > Drosophilidae > Amiota > Amiota communis. The sequence continues at coordinate 827,474 of JBAMAV010000582.1, forward strand.
TAACTTTGCCGCATTTTACCTTCGTTTTTCTTTTCTTCTTTTTTTTTATATTCATCTGTTCATCTTCTTTTCTTATTTTCCCATTTTTTGTGTTTCTTAGAGTTCATTTCCTTTTCCTTCTTTTTTTTTCTATTTTTTGGTTGCTTTTGAATCGAGTCGCCTTCATTTTCTAACGCCTTCGCATATGAGCGTGCGTTTATCCTTAGGATGAATATGTGTGTGAGTTTGTGTGTTTGTGTAGGTTGTGTTGTGTGTATGTATTTTCTTTCTATGTAAATTTTTCCTTTGAGAATTTATTATCAGCTAATAAATTAATATTTTCATTCTCCCTTGTCCCGAATTTGAATAATGACATGACTTTGACTTTGAGTCAACTCAGTTGGCCCCGCCCGGCCCAACTCGCCCCATAAAGGCGGCCATAAGTGTTTTTTTTTGTGGTCTGTGAATGTGCTGTGATGAAAACCCGGTGAGAATTTATTAACCTTGAAGTTCATTTTTAAATAAACAACATCAACAAACACTTCGCTATTAACAAATTTTTGTACATGAAATTCCCTTTTTTTTCGACACACCTTAATTGTGTCTCTGGTAACCACAATGAAAGCCTAAAAATTTATGCGTTTCTTTAGCACGTTCTTTATTTATTCTTATTGTATGAGAAAGGACATCAATTTAGCTTAAGGAATTTTTAGTTGTTGTTTGTTGCATTTGTTGTGTGTAGATTGATTGATTGATTTCAGTAAAAGCAACAAATACAAATGGTACTTCTACATACTATTGTACATAACTAAAACGAATGAGGCACGTAAAGTGTTATGGTAAGTGGAATGCGTCATGAAATGAGGCATGAGTAAATCTTTGAAAAAAAAAAAATGAAGAAAAGTTACAAAGAAAATTAGAGTAGTCAGTGAGTTAGTGAATGAGTGAAGGAGAATTCATGTGTAAATGCTCGAACAGGTTTCTTCTACTCATGTAGATTTTTTTTTGTCAAAAATGTGCTTCGAATCCGTATTTCATGTGTCTGTAATTCACCGTCCTCATCATCACCATCATCACCAATTTTTTGTCATCAACAATGCTGTCTAAGCTTTCAATAGCTTCTCGCGCTTTGTATCCTTTGCGTGCTGGATTTGCTATGCTTAACCTTAGTTTCATTGTTTGGAATTTACATTCTCACATGTTCAGACACACAAACAAGTGGAAATCTTCAAAATCTATGCCTCACTAGAGTGGGGGTTTCTCTATGAAAAGGACTCTAAGTTAAACCAAGTTTTTTTTTTCCTAAATGTCTTACCTCATTGTCTGCTACTATTCACGTCTGGGTGGATTTGTACATACAGTGAATGGATGAATGAATGAATAAATGACTGACTGAATGAATGAGTGAGTGAGGGAGCTAGTGAATGAATGAGTGTGCGTGCATGTTGATCTATGTTCGTTTGCATTGCCTTTTTCTATTCAGAAAACATGCCATGAGCAATGCCGGAAATTTACCAAGAATAAACAATATTTTTTATTACATTTTCCGAATTTCTTTACCATAGCTTCTTTCGTGTTGTTCACTTAATTTTTTTTTTGCCTGAAGACTCATACCATACCACTTAAACACACACACATGAAATAAATAAAGATTTTTTTATTATGCTACACGACAGAAAAATAGGACATGAACAAGCGCGTTTTCTATGCGTTTTAATGGCGTTTTTTCTCTATATAATTCTATTTCAATGTCCTTGTCGTTATCGCTTTCCTAAAGATCTTAAGATCAACAACATTCGTTAGTTGCTTTGATTGCTTTTTTCCTGCCAACTAACTGTAATTAATTTGCTTTTTATAGATGACTTTTCATTGCTTCAACTACAAAAAAAATGAGGCGTTTCCCTTCATCATCATCGTCATTATCACTATAGTTGTTATCATCATCATGAGAATTGTGATAAAAAAATATTGCAATTAAACACGTAAACTTGTGTCACTTGGCGTATACGTGATGTCGACACTTAACGTTTTGCGCTTTTAATTGTCCCACATACGCACCGTGTGACGCTTGCTCAAGTGTGTGGCGTCATTTTTTTCTCTCCCAACATTATTTATGTTGCCATTGTGACATTTGATTTTCTTTCTTTCTTTATGTTTTTTTCTGACACCATTACTCACTCTATATTTCTTTTTGTATTTGGTTGACTTGATTTGATTTGTTTTTCTGTTTGGAAATGTGTCATGATGCATCATTGATGTTGACATGACTTAAATGTTTTTTCTTTTTTTTTTCTAATGAAATGTGACTATGATTTAGGTCAAAACATGAATTAATGTGTAATAAAGATGATATCTGATAACCTTAAGAATGGTAAATGTAATCGAAACATTTGACTTTCAACATTTCAACTAAATGGAATAATAAAGTATAGCAGCGCCTTGAGATCTGCTTTAAATTTTTATTTCCAATCCACACAAGATTTCTTTGTTGATATTTCATATTTTATCAAATCATATCGTATCATGATTAAATCAAATATTTATTAAAGTTCAACATTATAAATGGCAAACAGAGCAACAGAAATAACGAAAAAGGATACTTCTGTTTCTCATCCATGTGGGCTATGTCTGTCTGTCTGTCTGTTTGTATCAGTATCTGTATCTTTGTACTAAATCAATTTATCTATTTCTCTATAAAAGAAAATTGATTGATTTTTGTTTTTAACTTTGAAAAGGCAACAAAAGTTATATCGTAATACATACTAGTAAACTATATTGTATCTGATGCTTAGATTTTTGTTTGGGGGCAAGAATAAATATTATTTTAATGAAAAAGAGAAAAATAAAGAATGAAATGTTTACATTATGAAAACTATTCTGATTGATTGATTGATATACATACATGTGGTACATACTAGTACAAGCAATAACAGCAATGATAATCACAATATTTGAATGACTTGCAACCAACAACACAAATGAGAATATTTTGTAATATTTTATGATGATACATTCAATAAGAAAATAAAGAGAAAAGTAATTTCAGATTGTTGATGATACATGAATTCCCAAACACAAATAAAATTGATATGAATGAAAGAAAAGGTATTGTTTGTATGTGGATTGTATTTAGATTCAATTCATCTCTTATACAATATTTGTTGAGCTCCAGCATGGGTTCTGCCTTGAGTATTTCACTACACAGGGGAAACTAATCTATCTGATAACGTGCAAGGACGTCAGGGCCTGGGATGAGTTTTTTAGCATTACATACTACATACGAGCCCCTCAACAATCTCAACAAAAGAATGACCAATCCTGTGTTGTGGTGATCATTCACCTTACAACCACCTCTGAATTGCACATAATTTTTTTTTGTATATTTAGAAGAAAACACCCATTATACTATGAAAACAACCTACTACAATTTAAAATTAATTGTAAGTTTTGCCAACAAAATTCAAAAATTATTGTATGAGTGTAAGCCATTCAGGACTGCTGCAGTGCTTGACTCGATCAATTGCAGAACAAGAAAACGTATCGAAGTTACGATAGGAATGATCAAACTTTGTGAAGACTCTTCACTGAAGAGTATTACTACTATTATTTTGAGCGCAACAGTATATCGGCCGATATTAAAAATTTTTTAGAGTACTCGTAAGTCTTGTTGATGTTAACTTATTTTGCAGAAGCGCCACAAATTCTATAAGTAAAGGCTCTGCTTGCTTATCCTCTAATTGATAGTTTCCGATAAGCTTTTAGCACAGATTGCGACAAGAATCGACCAGCGGTACAAATAAGATATAAGGTGGAATCAAAGACTCTTAAATTGTGTAGACTGGCCAAATCATTTCATAGTCTTGTCTGAGTTACATCCGACACAGTAAAAGAAAACCGAAAAAATCTTGTCTCCGTATAAATACATAGATAATAGACCAGAATATTTAACTTTTAGAAACAATTTGATATCCGGAATCAATGACAGATTTCATTATTTAAAATATATAACATTGCCTTTACAATATAAAAAAATTATCGGCAAGCACTGTAAATTCAAATTCAATTCCAATTCTGTTGACAATGCGTGCATTCCATGGAGAAGATACTTAAAATCAGGTACAGATAGAATTCGCAGATATTTTGATTCAAATTATGTTTAATATAAAGAAGTATCTCCTTGAAAAGGTTAATAAATCACAAATGTTTAACAGAAACTGATATCTCACCGATTATTCATTCAGACTACTCACATATTCTAATCAGATGCGCTATTTCCAAGAGCATTATTTTCCTGGTGAAAAATACAAACAGGTATATTGTGGATAACATTCCTTTAAAGTCCCAAAAAGCTAAAGAAATGATTGTTCCATGTATCTATGTAGAGTGCTTGGTGGCAATTTGATTAAAACAGCAATAGAAAGATGCCTTTATCACATATGAATACTCATTCTGAGCAAGAAGTGGTGGTATTTGGTACCGCCATCGTCGATTACTATCCACTACAATAATTGAAATCGGTTATGTATCGACATAATGTTGAATCGTTGCATCTCTAGTGAAATTGAAACGCAATGTATTTATTTGCCATTAAAATACATATGCAGTTATATAGGTACGTAGTTGCTCGTAGATAGTGTTATTTTACCTTTGTTTTTGAATTTTTAATTCAAAAACGCCATTTCATCTGACAAAGTAACATTTATTGCAGAATAGTATGAATGTACATATTATGATGGTTTCAGGTTAACCTTTGTCGAATATTTGCAAAAATTCTTCAAATGAAATTCTTTAGCCTGTAGCATAAATGATACATGTATGCATATACATATACATATGTATGTATGTGTCTAGTTACATTTGCTTCACAAATTCATTTCGAATGCTTACCATAACAACATTGTAAGTGGTCTTGTGGAGCAAAACTAACTACCATATAAAAAGAAACTTTAAACATGATGAATTTTAACGCTTGAAGCACTTTTAAATATACTACAATATTAAACTTACGTATAAATATTTCATTGAAATTGTATGTTTTGTACAATTCTTAACAACGCCACACGTTGTGGCAATAGTTATGGTATAAAATGAAATGAAGGAAGGATCAAACGTCCGACCGACAATGATGGGTCTCTTTCGTGATACTTATTTTGTTATTTGTTCATAGCCCCAACCATCATAAGTTGTAAATAACAGCAGGCATAAAAAGATACTTTACAAATGTACAATATCTCAAAGTTTATTTTATATTTTTTTACAAATTTTCATCTTGCTTCTTATTATGCTTTTTATGCATAACCATCAACCATCTACAACCAACCCTGTTTGTGTTGATGAGTGTGGATATAAAAGAGAAACGAGTGCAACATTTTACCATCGATAAACGTTAAAGTTGAGAGCAACCAAGCATTAAAAGTTCGCGTGCTTGAGTTATATCTATTGGGATTTCATTCATTTCCGTATATACCATAGTAAACCCAGCCCGTACTAAGTTGAGCCAAGTACCAACACTAAAACAGAAAAAAATCGATTCAATTGCTAAGAAACCTAGGTAATGAAGGTGGGCTTTACATGAATTTTCTCTAAAACAAATCGATTTATTGCCTTTGACTTTTACGTCGCAATCTTTTCAATGAAAATACTAGAAACAAAATTTACGCTCAGTTTATTTTATAACTTTTTCAGTCAATAGATTAGAAAAAAAAAACAACAAGATACATTCTCATCTGTCGTTGTTGTCTTTGTCTTTGGCTTTGGTATATGGTAAATGCAATGACAGCAATAAGGTGAAAAAATAAGGAAACTTTTGTGTCGCATGAAAACGGAATAGCAACAAGTAAAATTCAAGTAAAATAAAAGTCAAGTCCAGAAGTTAAGACAGCTCAACACAACAAAAAACAAGACACAAGACACCTGTGTCGTAATATTGTGTATACGCCATATTGGATGGTGGATATAGTTGATGGCTTCGATCGACTATAAATGCTAAACTGTCGTCTCTACTAAGCAAGAAAGAAGTAACATCAAAATGGATTTATTTAATTATGTTTTCGATAGTCACGATGATGATGATGATGAAGAGTGTTTCCTCTGTTGGTGCATATGTTGTCGTTGGTGTTGTTGCCCACCATGTAGTCGTTTCACAATGGTGCCAGCATTTTTTGGCTTTGGTAGGACCCAGGATACGTAATATGTTTTCATTATTATTGTGAGAAAGTAAAAAATTTAAAGTATCTAAAACATTGATATATGTGTATTTATGATTTAGTGGGATGATTGGTTGACATCATTCTTCTTTCTGGGTGTAGGGGTTCACATTTCATTGACTAAAATGAGTAATTTTGTGCTCAAAAAACCAACAAGAATAAAAATTACCTAACCTTACCTAATAAATTGTTATATAATTATACACACGTGTCCACATGCTCTAGGGATAATGATGTACATCCTACACACAACACAATGAACACACAGGGCGAGCGAATATCTTGTTAGCTAGCAACCTTTTTATCATTTATTCTAACACTACTGACACTGACATTGTTGACTTCACTGGTCGTAGTGGGTTTTTGGCCATTTACTTTGGTCACTCACTAGCCAAAGGGGGGCATTTACTAGTATTTTCCTATCTTAATTTATTTATTTAACAATTCATTTCTTCATTCATTTATATGGTCATTCTGTTTGGTCTTTACTCATAAGCAAAGTCATGATGAACACACATACTTTCACACTTATATTTAAATTAACTCAAATGTCCTCTCCTTCCTGCTCCTACTGTTTGTTCCTCCATCTGAAATCCCCAACTTCCTTTCTCTTTTTTTTTACAATTTCATTTATATTTACACTTATAAGTATGAAGTGAAGTCCCTAATGCCATTTGACGCTGTCCCTATGACTTGTGATAATGATCATGACGATGATGATGATGATGATGATGATGACGACTTCCATCAGAGCCAAACACAACCATAAAGCATACATATTTGCGTTTCGTTCCCAACAGAAAAGTAATTTTTGTTATTTATGAGTTTCCTTTTGCGTTTCTCAGGAAAAACATACAGAACAAGAATAAGACAACAACAACAACAAAAACAACAGGAATGACGATTATGATGATGAAGATGTTAGAGAAGGCAATGAAAATTCTTTGCTTTGTAGCAAAAAAAAAAAAAATGAAATAAAGAATCTCTCTTACAAAGGAATTCAATTTAACACACAATTTACATTAATTTACTTTTGACCTTTATTATTGACACTGACACCGGCACTGTCGACTATGTTGACGATGATGACGCGATGACGCCATTAACATGGTAGAAAAAAAGAAATGTAGAATTTATAGAAGAAGGTAAAAATGAGACCCTCTCTTTATTTACTTACATATATTGAGGGAAGATAGACAAGAAAAAAAACATGGTTCCCTTTTCGAAAAGATCAGACGCATAAACATCTTACTCATGGTTAGCTTGGAGAGATATAATATTATTTGTGAGATAAAATAATGGAAAAATTATGATTTTGTATTAAGAAATTATTTACACAACAAATGGAGGGTTGATTTTTGTTAAATTTCTTTATTAAATGAGTTCTTAAATTGTTTGAAAATGAATCCATTTGCGGCGTAGTTACCCACTTTATTTCCTTCCAGGTAATGCATCTAGTGCAGACAATCTAATAATCTCATCATCTTCTTCCACTGTATTTTCATCCTCATTGTCAGTGTCATCATTATTTACAATTTCTTGAGCTTTCTTAGAACTATTCAAATATGTCTCAGCAACTTGCACTTTCACTACAACAAAATCAAAATTATCAACTTCATCGTCCGAATAATCGTCCTCTTCGTCAATGATAATCTCATAATATAACATATTCCATCATATATTAGTGTTATTTGCCCCATTTTTTCTACAATTGTTCATTATTTTATAAATTTTTTTGAAATTTTCATACGGAAATGCAATGATAATTGCCCGAGAAAATTTTGTACACAGAGTCCCATATAAGGAATATGGTTATTTTTATGACTGCTTTCTTTCCAAAAACACTTTATGAATGCAAAAAAAATGACAAAAATCTGGTCGCAACCTATGCAGATGACATTGCCATTCTTGCGAATTCATCATTCTCCCGTTGAATCAGCAGAACTGGTCCAACGATATATGCCTAATGCCTACAAATTAACAAATAGTCCTTAAACATTAAGGCGTGAAGTTTTTGCAATAATAAAATTAACTCTAGAACCATACCACAGGTTGATCAAGTTCGATAACTTAATGTGATCCTGGACATACATCTTAATTGGCGCGCCCATGTAAAAAAATATCACTGCGTGTGCTATCAAAAAATGAAAAAAAGAAAACAACAAACTGCCTATATACAGGCAATTAGTGGCACCCGTCTGGCTATATGACATCTAAATCTGGGTGACGACTGCTCCATACAACATAAGGAAAATTCAAGCAATGCAAAATAAAGCCCTGCGATGTATAACGGGCGCACCATGATTCGTCAGAAATTCAACTTACAACAATACTTGACCAAATCAATTTATTTAGCAACCGTTATAAAGATCGACTGATTCAACACACCAACCCCCTAGAAAGAGCCCTAATACCCCAATGACCTCCCCAAAAAGAGAAGATCGCATGGTGTAAGAAATAGAGGTGGCACCATTAGTTTACAGTTATGTGTCGTTCTCAATTTCAATGCATTATTTCAGCGTTCTATACACTGATATGCGAATGACGTCAACAATTGAGAGTGAGTAAATTTCAAGAGAGTAAAAGGCCCTAGTGGCGGTAACTTGTATTATTGTACCATGAGAAGATCGTAAATACCTTAGATATCACTTTCTTCTAAGCACACGTGACTATTCCCAAAACTGACGATAATAATGTTTGGTTGATTTGGCGTTGTAAGAATAAAAAAATAAAAAGCATTTAACCTTTTTTACAGATAATGACTTAGTAAATTTAAGATTAAATATTACACAATATACGGAACTCTTCTTGCTCCATGGGGTCACTTCATAAATACAATTGCTTTACAAGTCACCTTTATAAAATAAGTTCCTTCCTTTCTGGACCTCTTTAATTATTTGAATTAATAATCAGTTTTGATATTTTAATTAAAATTTTTCCTTATTTAACTTACATATTTCCAAGGGTCTGCTTTAAGTATAAAGTGTAGTCAAATTCTCTATTCCATTCTATTCTCTTTTATTCTATTTACCAATTTCAAATGATTTACAGCTTAAGTTTTTTCATAACCAAAACCATAACCAAAAGAAAAAGAAATTAATTATATTTTCACAAAATGTTTTAACAATAATTTTATCATTGGTCTATTAAATTGTAATTAAAGCTAATAAGAGAAAGTGTCACTAAAAGGGGAAAACTTTAACAAACAAAAAGAAACCAAAAGGCACCAAAAAAAAAAAAAAAGAGAAACATGATAATAAGAAACAATGGTGGTGGCAGCAGTAACAGTGAAGTAGCAGGTCACAGTGGCTGTGGTTGTGGAAAAAATTTTGAAACGTGGTTAAGAGCTTGGAAAATTATCGCCAAAACGAAAAACCGCAGAGAATAAACAAAACAAATTAAGTGTTGTTGTTACTGTTAATATTCCCGGACATGGCTAAATGCTAACAACAAAACAAAACAAAACGAAACATAATAAGAAGACGAAGGAGGCGGAGAAGATGGAGGTCTCAGTTGACCCACTTTGATGCTTGACAATGATAATAAACAGTGTAGTATAGTGTGTAGTGTAATGTAACAGCCCCAACATTAACAACAACAACAACAGTAATAGTAACAACAGTAACATCAGTAACAACAACAATAGTTACATCAGTTACAATAAGGTTGTTAAAGGAAAAAAGAGATTTTAGTAAAAGTGAAAAGGGTGGAAAAAATAAAATGAAAATCCACTTGACTTGATTGAAATCATAAAATGCGTCGCAACAACAAGGAGATAGGAACAGAAGAATTCCAGGGTATAGAAGAGGAGAGAAAGCAAAGCAGGACAAAAGCGGAAATGAAGGCAAAAACAGAAACCAAATGGATACACGCTGCTCAGGAATCAGCACATTCATATGTTCATACAAACATGTATATTTATGTATACATCGGGACAATGCAAAAAATACATCAATCATGCAAACAACACACTCAGATACATATGTGTATGTGTGTGGATATCTACATACATACATATCTTAAACAGTACAAAACACTTTGGCTAAGTCACATAAGGAAACCGGATATGAACTTGGCTTGCTGCTGCGTTCATTGGCATACATAGTTAGATATACAGAGAGAGAGAGAGAGAGAGAGAGGGAGTGAAAGAGAGAGAAGGAGGATTGTTAGAACATCTTCAAAAACACTTGGGATTAACATGAAATGGTTGGGGGGCAAACAAAATTGTAGGTTTTAGTAGTTAAGAGGTAGAGCCCGAGGTAGTCGTAGGGTGGGGTAGATAAATAATTTTCATAAATGATATAAAGAAATGAAAGAATTTAATGTAAGGGACTATATGAAAGCAAATGTAAAACCATGGGCATGAGACTAATATCAAACCAGAGAGACGATAAATGGACGAAAACAAGTAAGACTGATATATTCTTTTATTCCATTTGTGTGTGTGTGTGTCTGTGAGAATATGATATTTTATTGTTCGGTGTCATTTTGTGGGCGCTTCAGTCTACATTCTAGATGACAAACAACCTTTCTTTCCTCACTCCATTGTGTTGTTTCTTTCCATTGTTGATAAAAGCACATTTGTCGCATGATAAATCACATATGTAGATACAAGTCATAAGATATAAGATACATATGTATGTATCTATGCACAATAGTATCTATAACATGAAAGCGTAAAAATATTTTGTTATCGTGTCAAAAGATTACTTTTGTAACAAACATAAATATACAATATCTCAGACAAACAAACAAACAAACAAGTAAACAGTCAACGACACATCCACATCTTGTACAATATTATATGTATATCTTTGCAAACCACTTGACAAATTGATTTATATCAAAACAAATCTTTAAGAAGATACTTCATCTTCATATTGATGTTAATTTGCAGACATTTAAGAATGAAAATGAAATGATCCTTCTTCAATTGTTCAAAATAACCAAACAAATGTTATTGTTAATTACAATAACAACAGTAACAAGGACTTCAAACACAAGAAGAAAAAAAAAGGAAATTTACTTGCTAAAGGACGATTAACTTTCGCCTGCTTCATTTACCCCCAACAACCATGGTGATGGCGATGATGATGATGCTGCTGATGAGTCCACATTGCAAATCATTGCGCATAAATAAACCAATTGGATTGTGAATAAAACAAGGAATGATGAAATTAGTGTTGAGCACGGCAGAGGATAATTTGCAATTTGTTTCTTATTATTGTTGTTGCTCCTGCTCCTACTGCTACTGTATTCAGTGAACATGCAGACAAATGAATGAATGAACAAATGAATGAATAAGCACAGAGAAGTAATGCCTACACTGTATAATAACAAGAAAAAGATAAATGAAAAGAAATAGGGTAACATACAGAGTACAGAAAGTCTTCCATTCTTTTTTCCACCACCAACTAATAAGAATAATATTGTAACAACGACAAAATACCTAAATAAAAATCTTCAGCATTTATTTTCCTATTAATTTTAATCAAAATTAATGCGAAATAAAATGCTAAGATGATGATAATGGTAATGATTATGATGGTAGAAGTTTCTTAGTTTTTCGTTAATATCACATTTTTCTTGCTCTAACAAGAGAAAAAAAATATGTTGGTACTACCTTGCAGAAGCAGGTGGTGGACGGTTCTCTTCTAACAATCCCATCTGCTATGCGTTTACCAAGAATTTCCTAGTGCCGTGCCACCTAGACAACAAACACATTGAAGGATGTTTATATCTTACTGAGATAATTGCGACAATATTTTTTGATGGCATGATAACAGCTGTATTGGTCCTTAAAGTTAGTCTTATATTACATTACATTCTGAGTAGACCTCTAAAGTCTGTTCTTCTGTTATGCTAAACGATCCACATTGAACTATCGAGATTGACTCTCCTTTAGGGACGGATCAGTACAAGGACTTTTTGGTCTGCAGCCCAAAGCCAAGGCTGGAGGATATAAAGGGCCCCCATTGAAGACATCGGAAACTGTAACCTTTTTTGGAGTAGTGCAAAAAAATAAGTTTCCTTTTCTGCTTCGACACATAGGTAGGTAAGTCTTGTTACTATAATGCTGCCAAAGCTCTCCTTTATTTATTTTTCCATAAATAGACAATGACGTTGATTATATACTACACCACATAGCCCACCTTTCCGTCATGCGTTTTTATTTGTTATGCAAACAAGGAGTTCAAAATCTTAAAAAAGATACATATAGCCCGCTACAAAAGACCCATGCTACAAGTTATCTCGGGTTCCAACAGACTAAAACACCCCCTATCGCTTCAAATCCCTATGATTCCTTACGGTACCGTCAAAGAATTCCTTCGTAGGGACTGGTAATAAACATAATTAATTAATTAATCGCACATACATACGAGCCTCACGCATGATGTCACAAATTTCAATAGGAATGAATTACCAGTCCTCTGTTTAGCTAATTATTCGCCTTACAATCGCCTGTGAATTACAAGGCGAGCGTAAATTTTCATTCGCGATTCTTTGAACCCTACATCTGTGGATCGGCGCTTAAGCCAGTTTGCAAAACTTAAGATGAGCTCGTGGATCCTCCGTGGCTCTGCACAGCTCCACCTGTGTGATATGGCAATATCTTCATGTACATGGTCCTAATCTCACTTCTACTAGACTGAGAAGCTGCTCCGTCAAGCTTGGAGTCAGATGTATGAATATATGGTGAAATTTTGGTCTTCCTTCTACCCAATATGAGGCTTGCCTTTTATATTTTTTGCAGAATAGAGAACATAAACAAACAATTTTCATTGGAAACTGTTTTATTGTACATATTTCAAAGCATTCTTCATGATGAGAAATACACTGTTGCATTCACTTGAAACAATTTTCGAATTACTTTGCCTCTCCGAATGAGGTACCGCCAAGAATGCGTTTTGAATTCAACAACCGTATCATCAGGCTTCCAAACATATTGACTTCACAATCTGTTTTTAATGTGCGGTAATTAAAATCAGTCATTGGGTGCCTAATTAGGACTTTACAGTATATGACTTATCAATTCAACGTTTTATGTGCTGAAAAAGTATCTTGAGCTTGCATCTCTTCGTCCTTCGTGTTTCTTTTTGCTTAATTCATTGATTTGACTTCTGGCAAACAAATGATTGGTAAACCATTCAGAATTGACCATCCTACGTTACTGCAATGGTATGGTGACCACATGCCAATGTGCTGCCAAGTGCTTCGTCCGCGAACAACTCTTGTTGGATTTAACTTGTCTTCGTCCGTCCAAGTGTTTCAAAGTTATGAGATGTGACTAACATTGCTTTACAGTAATACTGACTAAGGACACCCATCCTTACTTTTCAGTATCTTCTTATTGCTTTGAATTGTTTCCTTTTACTATTTAAATACTAATTTTCTCTTATTATTTGCATTTTGTGTCCTTATTTTTAAATGAGTTATTTTGTATAATTTTTAATTTTTATCATTCAATCCTCATTTAATGTTAATGCAAGTAATATTCTCAACTATTTATTCACTGAGAATGTCTACAATAATACCATTAAGAGGGGGTATTCTATTAAATATGCAATGAATGTCTTAGAAAGTTGCTGCTAGCTGCTGGTTTCTTCTTATCCTTTCTTTCTTTCTTACTTAACTTTACTTTATTTTCATTCCCAGTGCACGAAATTTGTAGAAAACTTTTTACATAAATCACTTTGCGGCAGATAATTTTCTTTGACGACGCCATTGCTGCTGTTACTGTTGTTGTTGTTACTGCTGCTGGTGTTGTTGCACGTGACATTAATTGGTTGCACAAGTGACAGGCGACATGTGATTAAACTTGAATTTCATTCGTTCATTCATTATTATTATTATTTTCCATGCTTCTTTCTTGCGTTTAGTCTTTATATTCTTTTTTCTTTTAGTCTTCTTTATAACCTTCACATTCTTCTTTGTGTCTTCATGTCTTTTGTGTTAGGACATTTTTATTTCAGCCACCCACTGATAAATTAGATTTGAATCATATGTGTGAATGTGTATGTGTATCTCACAAATTACTTAAGAATTATGGCAAAAACTTATTATCATTATATATGTGTGTGAGACTGTGTGAGTAAGTAAGTGCTAAAGGTTATTTGTCTGGTCTTTAATGGCTACAATGGCCTGATAACATTTGACTTCAATGACTTTCATTCTTTGACTTCACTCCAAATGTATTTGTCCGGTGCCACATGTTCTTTTCACTTAGTAAGTGTCGTTACACCTGCCTGGTTGAACAATGCAACAATTAATCCGATAAAAGCCAAGAATAGAAAACAACTTGACAAGGGAGTACAATGACAATTCAATTCAAGTCAGAACCAGAACCAAAGCCAGAGCCAGAGCAACTTTTCAAACCCAAAGTAGTTTCAAACAAGAGGCAAAGAAAGAACAAAGGTACTACTTATAAGGAAATAAGAAAGCCAAATGAACAACGACTTAAAATGTCACTCAGTTTGGAAATGTGTCGAGAGCAAGGGCAAAAGAAAAAATTAAGTCAAGTGGACGATGGATGTTAATGTGTTATCATCCTAAGTAATTTTATACTCTTGTATTGTACACGAGGACACTAGTATAAAGTTCGAACAACAATATTAAGTGAATGTTGTCAGTTAGCGTCCTACAAACGTTTAATTAATGAAAAACTTCTGATGTCTTAGCTCAAGAGACATACATTAAAAGCTTTTTGCCTCTTGTCCTGAAACCTTTCTTTTCTTTTGTGTAAGTGTACAAATGGAAGAATAAATAAAATGTTTTAATCCGAAAAAAAGTGAAAAAACGTTTTGAAGTGTAATAGAAAAGCTTTCAAAAGTTTTTTTTTGTTAAGCGAAACTGCTATTTCATTGTTACACAGATACAGGTTCAGGTGGGAGACTCACTCGTGTGTGTGTGATGTGCAACAGGAAAAATTTGCCACTTAAAATCCCATGAGCTTGTGTATGGTGTACTATAAAAAGTTGAGCGCTAAAACCTTTGTTGCTGTTGTATGCCACACGTCGACCTTTTGATAGGATGTAGTAGTTGTTGTTGTTATTGCTGCTGTCAATGCATGGCCATGCCTTGTAACCCAAAACCAACCAAACCGCCGCCCACCTGGCGTATGCGCAACATATTGAATAAGTGCAAACTTTTTTCTTTATTAACCGAGGCGGCAACCCAAAAAATTTGTTTTCAAATTCAATTTAAATGTTGTTATACAACAATCAACCCAACAACCAACCATCCAGCTATCTCTTCACTGTCAAAAATGGGCAAAAACAACAAAGAAACAAAAATTACAATATAACAGGTTTTTATTTAACATTTTTTCGCTCAATAAGAGAAAAGAGTTTTTTCCACGTATTTTTAGCACTAAACATTGTTCCGAAATTTAATATAAAAAAATATGGGTACGGTTAAACGAATTAACTTTGGCATGGGATAAATAAATGTTGTGCTTCTTTTGTTTTTGGATTAACAACAAAACATGAAGCACACAAATAATCCACAATAAATTTACTAAAAAATAATAAAAAAAAATAATTTATGATCAATCAGGAATCCATGTCGATGTTAAAGAATATTATTTTCACGCTTTTATAAAGGCTTTAGGACATTTAAAAGTGGGTCATAGTTGAATAAGAACAAATTAGTTAAGGAAAAATTAATTTTTACAGTTATTTATATGACAATATATAATTTGATTAATCAATTTTTGAATTCGCCTTGGATTTGCTTGCATTTCTCAAGAAATTCATAAATTCTTCACATAATATATATTTAATGTTATCTACCCAAGGCTTATACAGTAGAAGCAATCCAATCTACCAAGTTTATCTTATCTCTAACTTTCAAGACTTAGAAGACTTAAATACATATAAAAACTCACAACAGGCCTGGTTTTTCATGGGGATAACATTTTCAGTATTATATGATGTTTTGAGGAAGATACTATTTTGTGTCATCGGTTTCCAGTTGGTGGTGCTGCTGCTGTTTTATGTTTTTATAGTTGCTGATAATTTGATTTTTGTAGTATAACTATGTCATTGGCAGAAGAAAAGAAAAAACTCCTGGTTAAATGCAATATGTAAGAGATATTTGTATTCTGGCGGACAAGTAATGGAAATTATTGGCTTGCTTTGCTAATATATGAGAGCATTACCTCATGCACTTAATCATTTGTTTAGAGAGATTGAAAATTGTAGATCATAACAAGTAGAGTGAGTAAAGAGACTTGCATCCGTCAGCAGTCAGCATTATTGTAAACAAAGTTGAAATGACTTGTGTTTGATTATGTCAGCTTTGGTTTCCCCAAATCAAAAAAGTCGAATTGACTTGCATCTGATTTGATCAGTGTACGATTGGCAAGTGAAGTTACAATGTACTTAGCTTTAAGTTGCTTATAAGTACTATGCAGCACAGCACATCTCAATAATTATTAACACTGAGACTAACGGACTCAAAATGAAGAGCACAAGCACAATATACACGAAGACAAAGGGAATCTAACATAATATTAATTGAAATATAGTTATCAAAATGCAACAAGCACACAGTTGCGCTCAAAATAATAGTAGTGATACTTTTCACTAATTTTGATCGTTCGTATTTTTGTGATTCTTTTACTATATAAAATATATAAAATTGACTATATGGGAGTTATATGTAACGCTTTGGCGCAAAATATACTAAACCGATTTTATAAATTATTTTTTCAAAACATCAAATCTGTGCTAAAAAATCGGGTGGCATACTTACTTTTCGGATCGGACCCGCTGCTGTCGAGAAATATGTGAATAAAATTTTGCATATAAAGCTTAGAACCATATTTTTAAATTAATCATGTCGTCTATGTGATAATTATGTCAATATTAATAATTGATTCGTCTGATTTTTCAATGCGCAATGTACTAAGTATAATCAAAAAGTGAACAGCATCACGGTGTAGCGTAGCAAGCCGGTTTCGCTAGTTATTTCTAATTCTTTCTTTATGACCTGATGTTATTGTTATTTCTTTATGATTTACTTAATAGAATAAATAAATTAAAGGACCAATTTATTTATATCTTTGATCAAATTCAAATTTTGAACTAGCACTACTATTATTTTGAGAGCACGTGTAAGTTACAAACCTTTGATTTGATAGTATTATCAATAGCAATCTCAATTTTAAAATGAAATAATAATGAATATACACATATTAACATTAAGGATCCCATTGCAAATTTAACAATGCAATAAATCGTCTTCAAAATAAAAAATAAACAAATTTGTCTAATAACAAAAAAATATATGAAATTTATAATAAAAAAAAAACTAAACAAAAAAAGTAAGCAAATACAATAAATAAAAATTACATCAATATCATTTTAATACACATACCTCTGTGTTTGAATGAATTTTCACTTCAATTTGATGTTTATAACTCATTTCACAAACACATTAAACAGATGGAGTCAATCGTTAAATTATTCACTTCCTTACATAACAAACAAATAAATCCATGCAGTCAATACACTCTGACCACTAGATTGTTACAAGATACAAGAGACAACCATAAAATATTTAAAATTTCCTATTAAATGATTCACCATCAAATGACAACCACCACCGTCACATACTATTATTGTACATACATAAGGAAGCAAGCTAACAATTGATTTTTCAATAAATTTTCACTCAAAATTGTATCATTCAAATTAATTGTTTGAAGGTTGTAAGTCTGGGGGCTATCATTAAATTTAAATTAATGTTAAAAATTCAAATAAAACTTTTCCATTTATTGTTTTTACTGTTAATGTTAGTGTTGTTTCTGTTGTTGTTGCTTTTGTTGAGTCTTGTTAATTATTTTCTGCGGTTCTTGTTGAAGTCAGTTCAACACGTGCACATAGTTGTGGTTTATGCCAAGCTGGGCGTGGTAGACCTTACTGGGACAACTGCTATTTTGTGTCGACCAGATGTCAGAATTCTCATGAAATATGAGACATGAAACAGAAGCAGCAACAGCAACAGCAACAGCAACAGAAACAACAACAGCACAGTCATAGTCAGAGTCACAGTGAAAAAAACTACTCTGAACAATGACAAGTGACATTTTTAGTGTGACATTGATGGCCGCCGCTTGTATGTGGTTAAAAGGAAGAAGGCTTCGTTTGTGCATACATACATACGTGTAGGATATTATCATTTTCATTCTATTGAAGTCAACTATTATCCATTAACACCCATTTTTTTGTGGTGGTGGTGGCATAGAAGATTTTAATAAAAATAAATTCGCTGTCTCAGCATATTTAAAAGCATAAAAATTACTTGCAAAAATCTCAATAAAAACGATTGCAAGCCATTTATCCTAAGCAATGACATCAGTCCTCAGTTATGGCACATCTACTTCTATTTATTCATATTCATGTTCATGTTGTGATGAGCGAACATGTGTTCTGAATATTAATGATGATTATCCTTTTGATGCTCGTATAATTTCTCATAAAAAAAAACAAAATGTGGCTTATTAACTAAAGCAAAAAGAATTCTTCGTTTTTATAAAAAGATTTTGCTTAAATAAACCAATGACCATTGAGAAATCTAGAATTATGTTTTGTATTTATCTTGTGATTAGTAATTGAAGAGAAATAAATAAAAGAAATGTTGTGTCCTTCATTAATCTAATTAAAAAGTTAATCAATGAATTTCATAAGAATTGTGAGAAACTTTCATAAACATGCTCGTTGTGGCATAAAATTAGAACCTTCTTCTCTCGAATTGATAACACAAATCATAAGAAGGAAAACCGTTGAATGCCACAAGAATTGGCTAATTAATGCTTACAATAACAACAATATATATTGTAGTACTAAGTAATGTTTTGTCTCACACAATCTGTGAGAATGTAAACAATGCCAAGGACATTACAACTACGAAGAAATTGACTAAGAGAAGGGACTGAAGACAAGGAAACACTCAAGCAGAAGAGAACAATACACAATTGAACTAAATCGAAGAAGGCGTATATAGAATAATAAATATACAGAATACAATTTGTTGATAAAGAGAGGAAAGAGACGGACCCGAAGAAATGAATGTGGAAAAAGGAAGCATGACGTACTCAGCCGTAGCAGTATGAATGAACAACAAGTGCGCCTAATCAATCAATGCAATCAACCATAAATTGTCTTAAAACAAAGCCAAGCTAAATATTGTTGTGATGCCATTAATAACAACTGTCAATAGAAAATGTTGTTGAAGAGGCAAAGGCAATAGAATAAAGCGGGGTGGGCGAAGAGCAAAACAGCGAGCGAACGGAATGGGACTGGCGAATCAACCAATGAATGTTGACACAAGGCCTAAAGTTAGCAAAGCAAAACGAAGGAAGGAAGAAAGGAATGTGGCTGGGGCAAAGGATACGTAAATAGCTACGAATAGTAGAAGCATGGCATGTTGACATTATTGAAATAGAAATTGTTGAAGACATCGAGATACTGATATATGTACGAGTATGTTTAAGTATTGTATAGTATGATGATGAAGTCTGCAATGCCACTTGTATGGTTATCTTCAACAGCTGCCTCAAGAAATCATCATCATTATCATCATGATGCTTCTTAACTGAGGAAGTCACTCATTGTTATTGTCTTCATCAATAGCAGCAGCAACAGCAATAGCAACATCAGTGGCTTACAAATATTGAAATATTTACTTTAACTTTATTGCTTTCGCTTTCGGTTGATAACTGGTGGTTGCTAAGAACTTCAGTTCACTTAAATTTTTAGTAGGCAGAATTGTTTCACCAATAAAATGCTTCAGTGAAGTGTCTTCAAAACGTTGCTCAGATGATTTCTTGATATATTGCAGGCAGCTCCTATGATTGCCACTTAAATGGCTAAAATATAAAATGATGGAAAATAAAATTCAAGTCAGTACAACATTGAGGATCCCCATCATCATATCAACAACAAAGTTGAGTTGTTAAAGACTCTAATGAATTTCGCTAACGCCTTGACGACTTTATCCGGAATAAGTACATCACATACACATCCATATCCATCCAGAAAGTCTTAGTACATGCAGACCATGACTGACTCAAGCAACCGAGAAACCAACAAGTGCCTCTTGTGCCAGACCAACGCGAACTCAAGAGTTCACGAACTACGCTCTAAAGCCCTTAGCGTTTAGCGCTTGTCATTCAACTGCCAACCAGCCGCCCGTTGTCTGCTTTCTTCTCACACACACCACTTCTCCACTCCACACTCTTTGAAATCCGTCTTGCTACCTCTTTTCTTTAGTTGGAGTAAGTAAATCGCTTCGCTTATGGGTCGTTTTCCACATTGCACTTTTTTTTTGTTGCAACCATCAACCATCTTTGGAGGCATCTTGAGTCGTGTACAAAGCTGCTTTACTTACCCCCCTCCTGCCCCCTTTGCATTGCCAGAGCTTTATAAGTCAAGTCGTTTGACATTTATGCGCTTTCTAACTGCCACCAATTCCTTTGTCGTCGTTGTCGCCTCCTTGTCGTCGATGTCATGCTGTTGCCTGCTTCGGTGACTGCACAATTGTTGTTCTGCGACTGTGACTTGGGTTTTCTTTCATTTAATCCGAAAATGTGCTCTTCCATAGTCTCATCATGTAGATAAACATTTCTAAAAAGCGAAAAGTGAAAAATTAGTTCGTTTGTTGTTCCCTAATGGACAGCGACACAGCATTGCCAGATTGTGTTTTTTACAATAATATTTCTCTGTCATTCACGGCAAATGTCATGGCTTTAATTATGAAATAATAAAAGTCAGAATCAAGTGAATTAAATTTTAATCTTTACTTATCTTAGCTCACATAAAATTAAGAAGGTTTGTAATAGAGTTCATACTAGTGATCAATCGCCCTGAATCGAAAGGAGAATAATATCAATTTCACTCTTCTATGAGATAATGACAAACAAAACCTGAAAGAATCAAATTTAATATAGTACTCACATCTTTATCTACCATACATATGTACTTATGTAAGTGAACAAGACGAGCCCATAAACATACCATCAAGTATGAATCAGTGGTCCCTTTGAAATCAATACTAGTTCCAACTGTATCCCCTTTTACATGTACTCAACTGATGAATTTAACATGCCAATGGAAGGGTTCAATTGCAACCGCACTGCATTACCGTTCACCAGTCGTGTCACCAGTCACTGCCACTGGCTGCATTCCCTACGACTAGTGAATTTACTAGCCACCTGTAATGCGAAAAGGGGGCAATGAATTACTAGATAGATAGATAGATTCGTTCTATTTCGCCCAATTATTATCTCCTACACCGTTGAAAGCATCTATAATTTCTTTCTCTGATAGGTGAGATTTTCTTAAGTATCTATATCCACAATAAATTCTCTAAGTACTGGACATCTGCCAAGAAAGTGGCGTATATTTTCTTCTTCTTTCATATTGCATAATGTGCACAACATATTTCTGTCTTGCTGGTGTAGACTCCCATTTAACCACAGGATGTCACTTCATGCCTTCATTATCCACGATATTGTACCTTGCGTTTGACTATTGTTACACTATGTCACTCTTTTCTTTAAGTCTAGATCTTTGTAGATACGCCTTTCACTACTTATTGCCAGTTTTAAATAATATTATATCTGTATTATATACTATATGAATCGTAAAATTTTGCATATAATGCAGTAGTTGAGCTCGCCAGAGAGTGTGTTAATCTATTGCGGCTGTAGTCATATAAAATCAGTGAATTACTATCGAAAGGGGGAGTATTGCCACGAAGCATACTGCAGGATTACCACAATTAAATCAATAGTTAAACTTTTGGATATACAACTAAGTTTTAAAGGATTTTTTATCGATTTTGAAGCTTCATTATATTTTATTGAAAGTATTGCCCCTTGACTTTCCCTACTTTTCTGGCAAAAAAGGATTCCGCGTCAATAAAACTTTTCGTCTTTGGATGCCAAAAAAGCATTAGGCTAATTGTTGATACCTTCAACTGAAGTGAAGGCGTAAGGGCGTTCTGCATCGACCGGAACAAATGATTCTTAAGGGAGTATGATTCTCAGATATCTAGTTAAACTATTGGATTCATTACGACAATCAAAAATGCAAGAAGGCATATGCTAAGCGCAGCAAATCTGAACCATGTGATGACAAAGCCAAACATTCAATGCAGCAAGGTTATGCCCTGCATTTGGTGGGACCAGAAGGGAATCGTGTACTACAAGCTACTGAAAAGTGATCAAACGATCGACAGGGCTTTTTACAGACAAGAACTGATGCGTGAGTTAGGCTAAAAACAGCCGGAATGGGAAACCAGACAAGAGCCATTGATCTTTTATCATGGCAATGCTCGGTCGCATGTCGCAAACGTGGTCAAAATCTATCTCGATGGTAACGGATGGAAAGTCCTAGTCCACCAGCTTTATAGTCCAGATCTTGCACCAGTCTGATGAATTATTCAATTCATTCTGTGCTTAAAATAAAAGGTAGTGCTTATGTCTAAGTTTAAAATGAAGCGAGTAAATACTTAATCTAATTAAAATTTAAACCTCTGTGAAGAAACTCCTATAGAATCCGAATCCTTTGAATGAATCCACCTAAATAAGATTAAAAATACTTCACATTTGGCAAAAAATGTATGTACGATAATCATCTAATGTAATGTGAATTCTACCTACTTTATCAAATTGAATTCAAGAATTTTTCATTACCCTCCTTCTAATTCACTATAAATGCATTTTTATAATCTTTTTTCTTTATGAAATTCGCTGGGAATTTAATTTCTTACATATTTGCTAATTCTTCGAATTCTAAAACAAATAGATTTGCAATTCTATTGAATAAAATTTTGCAAAATTCGCAAAATAAATTTATATTTAATTTCACTGCTGAAAGCTTTTGCATAAATTCAAATGAACTGCTGTTGAGGATGAGAATGTGATGCGGTGTAGTCAGAGTAATTCAATTTTCAAACACCCATAGCAATTGATTTCATGTGGCACATAACATGCTATTTGTGGCTATTTGTGGTAAGCAAATACAAAAGCCTATCGCTTCGACAATTGACATATGTAGTATGTCGTCCTTTGCAAATAGATAACAGACACACAGACAAATCAAATGATACCAAAATCGAATGAAATTGAATGCCAAAATGCAGGCAATGAAAGCAGGATTTCAGCATGTCGCAGTACAGCACAGTACAGCAAAGCAACAATAAAAAGTTGATAACCTCAACATGATTTAGTTGGAAGGTACACAACAAGGATAATGACAACTTAACTTATACAGTATCATCATCATTATCAGCATCGACATCATCGTTTGTAAATAGAATGATAACTTCTTCGGCTTGTTAGCATTTACAAAGGCATTTAACTATTTGGAATGTATTATCATGGCTTTGGTTGCATCTCTTTACAAAAGATTAGATGCTTAAAGCATTTATGGCCTGCTGTTTATGAAACGCACAAAAGTATGCAAAGAAAATATGCGCGTAATTAAAATGCAACAAACCAACGAAGCAGAAGAAGGATGTGTACTACACAAGTAAAAGATTCCAAGAAATTGAAAGAACAGAGAAAGTGAGGAAGGCTGAGCAATCTGCAAAAAAATGTGATGAATAATGGGATTGAGGATGCTGATGGTTAGTTGATGGAATAAAAGATGGAAAATGTAAAGCGTGGAGCAGAATGTAGGATGATTGTTTGGTTAAAAGTTGTGGTTGTGCACCTGCAGGGAATGCAAAATTAGAAATGCCAAGGAAATTGTTAAAACAAACAAAAACAAAGAATCCAAACCCAGAACTCAGAGCTCAGAATATAAAAGAGTAAAGGTTGGGAGGTGAAGCACTAGAACCAAGTGTTCGCTTTAAGCCACATAAAAGAGCTAAGCCAAGAGCCGAGTGGGATTTGCACGTAATGGAATCGACAACTGAAACAAGGCATTTTGAAGCTACTTTTGCTGACTTTATTTACCACCACCATGACATTCTCCTCTAAATGCATTTGCCGCTATTCAGTTTCTCTCTCTACTAAGTAGAATATTATTTTCTCGAACCAGGATACAAACATAGGATGCAGATAGGCACAGACAGAGTGAGTGAGTGTTGGCAGGACTTAAATAGTAGTACACCACATACCGTACTGTAGAATGTTTATGCCTTTAGACAGCACTCTAAGGCTCAACCAATGTTAACGACAACTGCGTTGCGGCATTAGCCTGAACTCCTCAACTATCGCTAACTGCTTTTGAGTTTCGGTTCATGCTCCTGCTGCTCCTTTTTCTCGGCCTGAACTTGCATACGTGACTGTTTTACCAATGAAACGATTTTATGCCTTAAAGGCCACTTTACTATATCAATGATGATTGTACCAACACAATGATAATCATTATAACGATGAAGATGATGATGACGATGATGATGGTAATAATGAAATAACTGACAGTTCTTAACTGACAGGTAGCAAATGAAGTTGCTTAGGTACTCTACATTTGAAGTAAAATGGAAAATTGCACAAAATTCATATATCCAAAAGAAAAATAGACGGGGAGTGGAGCAACCACAACTAAGCTTCAATCATTTACAAAGTTAATTATGTTAAGTTGTTATGTTAGTTTTACAATAGTGTTTTGTTGTTGTTGATGGTTTTATGTGAGAGAGAGCAAAACAATCATGCGACATGAAAAGGCATTTCTCTGTCATCAACAAAATGGCAACGACAACGGCATACCATTGTGCTCACTAATTTTATACTACTTTCAACACGGAAATGCATACAAAACGCAATTATAATGGAAAGTCTCCATCCCCTCCGTCGCCGTTGCCTTGCAACGAAAATTGTATGCTGCTGGATAAAACACTTAATGGAATATTTCGACCTATTGTAAGGTTCAAGCCTATTTTAGGAGTGCGTCAAACCATAGGACGCACACACACACACATTACCATAACCATTAGGCAGTTGGTGTAAAAGAGTAAAAGGAAAATGTGGCTTTTGCGGCATCATTAGCGCAGTCACGCGTGTGTATTTTGCATGTCAACACGTCCTCAGTGTCCTGTACTGCCATGTCCAGTCCACCACAATCACATTGCTTTCAGGCAAAGAGAAAGAAGGCATGGCGTCGGTAACATGCAGCTGTTTGTTTGACGCTTCGTCGCATTCTTCATATGTTTGTTATAATAATTATTATGTAGTATATATTTACACAAACACATCTATTTACACACACAATTTATGAATGGAATTTACAAAATTTGTTCTTGCAAACCAGTTAAACTATGGTAAATGCAACACAGAACTCTCCCTCTCTCTGTGTGTGTCATTATAGAACAAGTTTTAATTAATGTAAATCAACTTGTGTATGCCAACGCCATTTTACAAATCGCTTATTATATTTGCGTGCAAACATGAAGTTTGTATTATTATTAAAATAAATGACCAACGCCAATTTCTTTCTTTCTCTCTCTTTCTACCTTCGAATGACCAAACCCAATCTAGTATACTAAGTTAACCCCAATAGGTACTAACTACAATACAATACATAGTGACGACGATGTAACGTGTTCAAATGTCATTTGCCACTTTGCTATAAGAATACAAGAATGGTAGTAGTAATAATAATAATAATAAACACCGCTAATGTCTTGCAATTAACTTTTGCATACAACAACCGAAAGAATAACAAGAGAAATAGTAAAATTAAACCCACACATCCTACTGTATATATTGTGTATGGTAAATAAACGATCTGATAAAAGTTTGCCTGCCAATGTCTTCTGGTTCTGTGTTCAATGGTTGTTCGTTCTTCTTCTGGTTGCCATTGGTTGCTTGTGTTTACCGATTGCGCCTTTGTGTATGCAACACAATAATATAATAATATTACATCGTTTGCCACTTGCTAGTTTCCCTTTATTCCATTTGCCCTTTATGGTATGGACTCTCTCTCTCTATCTCTACCTATCTCTCTCTCTTAATATGGACATCATTTCCGTTGCTCGTTTCGATTACAACTTTATTGTTTATTTGCTCGCCTTTACTTCCTTTATCAACATATTAAATATACAAATGTGTGTGTTTGTGTGTGTGTTTGAATTTCCTATGAAATTTACTTTCTCTCATCTGTGTATTTGTTTAGAGTTAATTGCTGCATGAAACTTACCACAACCACAAATGATACATTAATCTTTTCATAAGCTTTTTACGATACGTAACAATAAATTGCAGACTTTCTTTCTCCTATTATAAATAATACAATAGTATCTCCCTATATTTTATTTTATATTATGTTATAATGAAACAAAGTAAAGGAGTTGAACTTTAAGGAAATGGAATTTCCCTATAATGACTTTAACTTGGAATGGGTGGTATATATCTTCAATTGATTATATTTGACGCTCGGTGCCTTGCGGAAGCAATAAAAAAGATTCAGTTCTTCAAGTGACAAGATTGCTATACTGCCCACATTTTTAAAGAAAGGTTTGCCAAGAAAACTGGTACTTCTTTCAATAAATTCAATGCAATTTCATAATAGGCATTGAACGTTTTCTACCTCACATCTACGACGGAAGTCCTGTTTGGAGAAACTGCATCCTGTGCTCCCATTAAGACTAACATCGTCATCCAAATTGTGTTCTTAGTACTAAAGTGTAGAAGCACGGATGTCATGGCATTTACTTACTTCGATATCAAAAGGATAAAGTAAATTGCTCTTAAATAAGTTGCTTTTTACAACATCATCAACATCATCTTCATCATTATTTTGATGCATTATTACACTTTGCTTCCTTGTGCTCTTCATGTCCTTCTTTCCTTATGAACCATGTCATTTTCTGAATAATTTGCATCTAATTTAACTTTATTTTTTATAACTTTTCTTTTTCATTTTTCATTTTTTCTTTCATTCCAAATTTTTTCATAATGCGCTTATATGGTACCCTATTTGTCTTACAGTTTTGAAGGTATATAATTTGAGTCTTTTAATATCTTTGTTGTTGTACTAGACTAACTACTCAGTTGATGTTTCATTTGTATACAGTATACAGTTTCATACTAATCCAAAGTTAAGATTTAGATAGATAGAACCTTAATACAATATCTAGTGAAATTATAGGATGACAATATGAGCTGAAGCATGGATTACACTATGTTACATACTCATAAGAATGTAGGGGCTTAGATTCAGCAGAGATTTAACATTTACTGACTTGATAGGAAGAATTAATATGTGTTTAAAGATAATTTATTAAGCTAACTAATCATACGAACAAAATGGTATCGAAAATTGAGAAATTTGTCAGCCAAAAAACTTTATTATTTCTTACATTAATCGGTACTATGTTTACACATGCTCATAGGATGATAAGTCGAAACACAAAGTTTACAAAAGAATGATCAGATCAGTAGTACTCTTCCTTGAAATGAATTTTGACTTTTATATACAGAAGCTTATTAGATGGTAAGTGGAAACATAAACCTTGAATCTTTCTCTTCCAATGTAGAGGTATTTATTGTCAGTGCAATGAAACTGAATATTTTGTAACATTTTTTTTTTTAACTTTTAATATCATTTTTGGCATATTAACCTTTTCCGGCAAAAAAATTGGATTCCCTGCATGAATGTTGCAAGTAATAATAATAAAAATGCGCGATCTGCCACACCAAATGGCGAATGGCAAAGTCATCGTCGACATCATCATTGTTGCTTTTGTTGCATAAGAATTGCCACTTCAACAGTTTCTACACCATTTCCCATATACTCTCGAATGTATGCACTTCCATTGTATCAACGTATGCATGTTATTGTGTGTATTTTCTTCAGTTATTACTTTCTTTTCTCTTTTTTTTTTTGGCTCCTATCGTTTACTATACTCATACTGTTCTTTTGTTTGTTCCCGCTGCCGTTGCTGATGCTGCTTTTGTTGTGTGTTTGATGCTAGTGACGCAAATCCAGTAACAACAGAATAAAAAAAAAAAAACAAGATTTACCAAGCACTCGTTTGCAATTTTAAATTGGGTAATAAATTTCAAGCACTACAAAAACACACACATACACACACAGAGATAGAACAAATACATGCATGCATAGGTACGTTGTAATTCTATAGTAGTAAAAAAAATACAGGACATGTGACATGGAAACATGAAAGGACGGACGCTTGTGCCAGTTGCTGCTTGTGTTTAGTACTTTCTTTTTAACAGTCACCATGAGTATGTGAAATTACTTTGCTGGTATTAGTGTTGTTGTTGATGTCGTCGTTGCTGCTATTGTTATTGTAATTCAGTGTTATAAATTTAATGTTGACACTAAAGATTAAGATTCTTTTTTTCCTTTTTGGTTAACAAATTTTTTTACTGCAATATTTCGATTTATAAACGCCTCGTTTCATTTCAATATTATGGGTTTCTGTTTTATATGTATATATGTATATGGTAGTAGTACAATGGAACTGTTTTGGTTGAATTGGTATTGGTTATTTTATGATCTTTATATATACATACATGCATATGGGCGATACATAAATTCATTCAAATTATTTTCATTTGTTGATGTGATAAACAATTCAGAAAATATTCTTTTAAATTAGAGATTTCAATGGAATTGAATACATTTTTATACTCTTCATGCATTGAATGGTATTATAAGTTGTAACACACAGAAGGAGACATCGGTGACCCCATAATCTTGATCAGTTCGATGAGACGAGTTGATTTAGCCATGTCCGTCTGTATGAATGCAAACTAGTACCTGAGTTTTTGAGCTAGAGAGTTGCAATTTTGCACGAAGTTCTCTTTTAACCATATGCAGTATATTTGTTGGAATCAGCCAAATCGGACTACCAGGAGGGGTACTTCCCATACAAACCCAAATTCAAATTAATGTTCTTTTAAAAAAACTTTTTTGTTTTTTGTCTTATCCAACTGAAATTTGTACACTATTAGTGCTTGATGTATATTTAGCAACCATGTAAATTTCAAGATAGTAGGATTACCAGAGGAGGTACTTCCCATACAAACTCAAATTCAAATTAATTTTATTATT
Organism: Amiota communis; assembly: GCA_037043315.1. Taxonomy (NCBI): domain Eukaryota; kingdom Metazoa; phylum Arthropoda; class Insecta; order Diptera; family Drosophilidae; genus Amiota; species Amiota communis. The sequence goes on from JBAMAV010000582.1 coordinate 856,692, forward strand.
AGAAAAACTTTTTTGTTTTTTGTCTTACCCAACGTTTATTTGAACGCTATGAGGGCCTGATCCATATTCATCAACCATGTAAATTTCAAGATCCTAGGATTACTGAATCGTATAGCTCCCGATATGTGTGCTCAATACACCCTGGGTATGCGCCATCTACATGTGACTATTGGTTTATTGAAATTAGTATGAATACTGACTCTCCCCTAAACGTAAGTCAAATCATTAATATAATATTTTTGCATCCTTCTTTCTGGTTGACTATGTGATTGGAAATTGTTTAAAGAAATAAGGAATTATGCTAAGAAAATCGAATGTAATTATACTCTTCTCGGGAGTGAATAGTATTATAAGTTTGTCATGAAGTTTGTAACACACAGAAGGAGACATCGCAGACCACATAAAGTATATATATTTGTGATCAGCTCGATGAGACGAGTTCATTTTAAATTAATGTTCTTATTAGAAAAAGTTATTTGTTTTGACTTATTGAACTGATATAGTGATGCTAACAAAGGAAGGTTGGATGCAACCCGGAGGAGCGTGGCATTGGCACAGCCAATGATAGCCTTCTCTCTAGTTTTTAATTAAAAAAATCATTGCACATTTTTGGGGGCACATGAAATTTTAAATAAGAACAGTTTGAATACAAAACTTAAGCAATTTTTAATTGAAATGAAATAAAATAAAATTTTTGAATTAAAGAATTCCATATTTTTTAACTGATTTTCAACAATTTTCTCTTTTCTTTTAAGCTGCACTTCAAAAACACTTGGAGACAAATCTAATGACATCAAGAACATCAAACTGAAGTCTTTCATATCTAACTGCATTTGATGAAGAGTAATTCACATATACAAACATACATATATTCACACACTCAGACATAAATCACAAAAATGAACTGTTAAATGGCTTTCAAGGATTATGAGAGCGAAAGAAAGTGAGTGAGTGTCTTTGGACGCTTCTAATAAAACAAAGACACAAACAAATAAACAAACAAATAAGTGGCATCATCAACTTCTATTTGTCATTTTCAGTATCAGAATTGAATGTGTGAGTGTGAGTATGAAAATGTGAAATGATTACCAAAACAAAAGCATAAAAACAAGCAAATATTTGAAAGACAGCAGTGGGAACAAACAATGAAATATCTTTACTACAAAGCACACAAAACACAAGAATAATAATAATAAAAGATACTCAGTTGTGCAAAAAGTGATAACTAAAAAGTAAAAAAAAGAGTATTGTCAGGACACAACTCAAAAAGACAAAAGCAAATTCATTATTGCAACACGAAAGATTGTTAAGTTAAATAAGGCAACGACAACACACTCACTGCTCCACAATTAGCACTGAACAGGTGGAAACACTAGACTCACTTCGCCAGTGGACTATCAACATTATTGAAATCTTAAGGTTAAAAGTTATCAATGCACACTCAACTATTTAAGCAACACAAAGTAACGTCGAAAGTAAAGTGAAGAAGTTGAAAAGAATCCTGTAAAGAAAAAAAAACGACGGCAACCAACTACGTGACCAAATCACATTCATCAACTTTAAAAACAGAAAGTAACGACGAACATAGTGAAGAAGGTAGTATTTGTTTGGTGAAGTGGTTAACTAAAGTGTCACCAAAGAGATAAACTCTCTAAAGCTTATCCGGAAGAAACTAAAGAAACAATCTTAGATTTTAGAACGAATGTAAGGATTTGCCAATGGGCCTGCAGCCGCCCAATCATTTTATGCATGAGCTAAGGAAATTAACATTCCACGGCAGTGCAACAACGTCAACGACAAGGAAAAATGACCGACGTGTCAGCAGCGACGGTCAACACGTCCAAAGCATCTTCGTCAATGTCGTCGACATCACAACCGCACACAGTATCAGCAACACCAACAACAATGTCATCAACAACATCAACGGCTACAGTAACGACTATTATCAAGACACAACCAGTAGCAGAAATAGTCTCCACGGACTCAAGCATGTCTAAGTCACTGACAAATGGTGCTGGTGCTGGCACTAGTGATCCCAATTCAGTGAAAACACCCAAGCCCATAATCAAAAAAGAACAAAGCAATAACAATCAACAACAACAGCAACAACAAAAACCTGCGAATACAACATCATCATCATCACCACGACAGTCAAAGTCAACTACAGTGACCATGAGATCCTCAAGCATTCCAACGAATATTTCGACAAATACTCAAACACCAGCCGTCAACTCATCTTCGACTTCGTCTACATCATCATCAAGTGGCGACACAATCAGCAAACAAGATTTAAATATGAAAACAACTCAAAACCAGCAACAGCAAGTAGGTTCATCTAACCTAACTACAGCTAGTACTTCATCAAAGACAATGCGCCGTGAAGCAACACAACAGGATGTCGATGAGGTTGCAAGATTATATGAAGAAAAACCGGAAGCTTTTGAGAAATGGCTAACAGAACGTGCACCACCTGAGGCGCTCAGTCGTCTGCACGAGTTCATTGAAAGTAGAAAGCTACCAAAAAGGCCATCAGTAACATCAGATCTCTTTCAGCAATGGATGGCATCATCACCGGTACCACAGGTTAGTCACTCTCAAATTTACTGTCACTCTTAAAGTATCATCCTCTTGTCATCGCTTCAACTTCTTGACGTCGCATTGAAGATCTTAAATTACTTTTACTTAAAGCAGTTGAGGCAGTTGAGTGAAGAGGTAGTACCTCTTCAATTTGCGTGCAACTTAAAGCAGCATGTCAAGCATGAAGCATGATGAACTGGTGATGCACCAAAGGAAAGTTTTTTTTGTATCCTGGCGTGAACGTGCAAAATGGCAAAGTTCTTTACTTGTTGTTTCTTTTGCCTTGTCAAGCACTGCAGTCAATTAACAACCATCAGTAGATACTGTACTAGTAGTACAAGTAACTTCCATTCCTTTAAGCTAACAACAGCTTAAGAATTTTTGGCCTTTTTCTCTTTATTTTGTTGCCTGCATTGCTGTTAGTATTGTAGTATTGACTCAGCATGAGATCCTTTTTGCCTTGGCATGTGTTCGTGTTTAATTTACTCGTACATACTTTATATCTACAGTTCAGCTTTCTTTATTTCATTAAATTCCTTAGTCGATTTCTCTATGCTTCTTCTATACACTTCTCCTATTATATGGTTTTTAATCAAGTTTTTCTACTAGTATTAATCATTAATATTTTGAGATTTAATTTTATCCTATAAAACCCTGATTTAATTGACCTACTATTTTAAAGGATCCGTCCTTAAAATTTTAATTATTATATCAAAACCACTACAAGCACCCATTTAATGCCATTGTGATTGAATCTATGTTGAACCGGGAGCCCACTTTGATGGACAAAAGATCACCAACTTCCCTTCTTGGATACAATTTGCATTGAAGGGTTACCACACCAATAACAATATTTCTGCATAGGAATCTTTTGTATCGTAATAGAGAGGGTCTATCAGTTTGCAAACATAGCTTCCATATAACAAGACCCAAGAAATTTATACAAGGAGTACTCATGCAATGTGCAAAACTTTCGAATGTTAGATTTACGTTCCATATTTCGTGAACGATATTTACGATCAGTCAGAACAAACAACCTAACCAGAAGTAAATGGACACATAACAAATGACATAATGGAACTGAACATCACAGTGAATGGTGGCTGATAATCTAGCTTTCAGGAAAGCTGAAAGACAGATTTAGGGGCTGATTCCTCTTGAGTCGGCGGATGTTTTTACCAGTGACAAGTAAGCCTGTGGACAGGTCGTTAGAGTTTGCGGTGTACGTATTTCCTGCTGAATTTGCTAATTTCGTCTTAGATCCATGGGACATTAAAATCTCTATGTATTATTGTATTTCTGACATACCATGATGAATTTCACTATTCTGCGGATAAGCTTTGATTGGAATCTCTGGAGTATCTCAGCTGTAATCCATATGTCCATACGGGCTTCAGAACTGTCTTGTATAGCAGTAGTTCGTTTTGCAGAGACCAGCCGTTGGCGCTTGCGTTTGATGTGAGCCTTCCAGTTTAACTGTCTATCCAGGATAAGCCCCAGGTGATTGGTCATGTGCTGTGAGAAGATGATTTCATTGTTCAGGGAGTTATTATTATGTTATTTACAAATGTGTTATCTTTTTTGGGGGTGAAGAACTGTTCTATGTGGAAGTCAAGAGTAATTGCAAGTCAACAATTGGAAGTAAAGTACCCAAATAAACACGACGAACTCTTCTACTTCCTCGTCACAAAGAATGATGACAATAAACCATTTTCAATTGGTGTGAAGCGGCGGCTGCGGCGAATATCGCCAAAAGGGTGTCCGAAATTGTTAAAACGTATGCACCAAATTATATTAAATTAGAATAGGGAAAGGGAACCACGTTAGAAATCAACATGAAGACGATTCCAACAACTCTCATACGCTGATACTTTCCTACTTCCTTTTCGGAAAAGTTTGTCTTGCCGTCTAGCGAAATAAGTTCCATGAATGTATCATAACAGGTTTAACATGTTGCATGTGGACCCCTATAATACACATTTTGGGTGTAGGGTATTAAATCTTCATTAGAACTGAACTTACTATTAGTAATTTTTTTGTTCTTATTTATTTGTGTCTTGAGTATTTTATTTTCGGAACTCTGCTTTATTTGTTCTTTCATTTCCTTTGCTCTTTTTCATAAGTTTTTTTTTTCTTCTTTTTTTTTATTTGTTTTGTTATTGTTACTATGAATTGTTATTATTGTTCTTGTTATTGTCGTTGTTTTTGTTGGTTATATTGCTGGTTTTTACCAATTTGGTTTTGTAGTTTTATTTAACTTTTTTTCTTTTTGCACACAGAAATTAACTTAATTGATATTTTTCCACAACATTTTTTCTTCTTTCATTTCCATTGTGTATAGTTTCTTTTGCTTGTTGTTTCCGTTTCCGTTTCTCGTTCACACTTTGAACGGAACAAATTTACTAATTGAAATGAAATCTCCGGGCTAATTTCACCTACTAAAAATAAGAAATTCTTCATGTAGAAGTTTTTGTTCTTTCTACTAATGAATGAAATAATCTTAAGCCTTCACTAAGCTTGGTTTAGTTCATTTTGGTTAGGAAAAAGAAAATTCATATTTGGTACAATATAAAATAAGACACAAAAGTATGCTATGAAAATAAGTACGTCAATTTGGATAATTAATTATTTATTATTAAATGAATGTTTGTTTTGTATTGCAATTTTTATTTAAAATTCACTACTTATACTACTTATATTATTTTATATTTCTTTATATGAGTGTGTGTTTATGTAGACATGCATGTGTGGATGGGTGGGTGTGTGTGTGTGTGTGTGTATGTGACAGTAAGTGGCACTCGTTAACTACACTTGGCTGCCTAAGCAGACACATATATGCGCCTGCACTACAAGTGTCCTTCACCAACAACAGGAGCACAACTACTCACTCCACTGCACTGTCGCCCCTTTAGTCATGCCTCGTAAAACAATATTCGCACCTCTGCACTCGCCTCATTCGCATTCTCTTTCAGTTGAATGCAACAGAGCGCGAACGCCATTAGAAACGAGAACTGAAAAGCGAACGCGCATAGAAAAACAAAAGGAAAGAATAAAAAGAAAAGTGCAAACCAAACTCACTCATACACACACAAACTCAAACTCTGCCTCTACCATAAAACGAAAGCCTTTCAAAGTTGTGGCTTGCTCAATGCGCGACCTCAAAATCTGACACCGGCGCGGCAAGTACAATATCTTCCTTGTTTGCTACCATCCTTCCTTCCTTCTTTCTATATAAGTATGTATAAACACATGTGTGTGGATGCTTTGGTTGCGCTTTTGTTGCATATGGCATACATACTCGTACCAAACAAGGAAAGAAAGGAATGTAGTCAGGTAGATGAGTAGAAAACATAAAGGTTTCTTTAATGATTACTAACAAGCAAAACCATGTCATGCCACATACCCAGCTGAGCTGAGCTGAGTTGAGGTGAACTTAACTTAACTTAACTGAACTGAATTCATGGTGGTAGCCACCGCGTCAAGCAATTGTTTCACATGTGTTTCTGTCTGTGTGTGTCGACTATTGACAATCTCGCCACCGAATCTGTAACCGTCATTTTACGCGCATTTTCATATATACAGATACACACTTATACAAATGTAATATTGCGGTAATATGAGTTGTGTGTGTGTGTGTGTGTGTGTGTATGTTACGTGTTTACCTTTATTTTGTCTGCCTATAAACTGCGACTGCAATCATTTCAGGTGTAACAGCGCGTGCATGACCCCAGACCAGAACCCCATTACACCCATCACTCGCTTGAATTACGCTTCATTACGAATATTGTCAATTATTTTAAGTGCTGGCATGCCTCCTTATTACATAATTTAAACGATTTGCTCGATTAAAAACAACATTTATTGGGTTTTCTATTATTTTTTTGTTTTGTTTCCACCAAGCGGAAGTTAGTCAGTCAGTCAGTCTAACTGCCCCTAGTCCGCCTTTCATTTTACCCTATCTATTGGATAATTGGATTTGTTTAGAGAGTACACAATTTTTTGTGTGTTTATTATGTAAATTCAATTTTCGTAAATATTTTATTAATTTTTCAAATTAATTTAGTGGAAAAATGATTATTTTTTTTTGGAAATCCTTATCAATTTTTTAGTTTTTATTTGATTGAATTATTCAATAATAATTTTTGCCCTTGGCTCTGCTTATTCAGTTACAAAAATTTTTGTTATTGCGCTATCAATAAATTTGTAAGTTTGAAAATTAGAAAAAACAATAAAAATCTATTAATATCATCACTTCTCACAGTTTATGTCTGAGTCGGAAAGTGATTCTTTATAAGTACATGTGTTATACTATCGTGAATAGGGTATATTACACTTGATATGAAGTTTGTTATGAAGTAATGAAGACCCTTTAAGATAGCAAATGAATTATTGCTAAAAGCATGAGGAGCTAACAGTTCAACTATCGTACCGACTACCAGATTGGTGCAGTGGCAAGCAACAAACTTAATAAACGCTATGGTGGAGACGGCTAGACTCATATATATTTGTGTTGACAGCCATGCTGTCGGCCCATAGTATCAAGAGCAAAACTATATGTAGTACGGTGGCAGCTCTTAATCATGCTCTGCAGCATTCAATCACGCTAATCTGTTTGCCTGGCCATTTTGGTTTTGTAGGTAATGAAATGGCGGAAGAGTGTACTGAAAAGGTTTGACACTGCATTCATATACCTTTACAAAACCCCTTTTCAAGAATCAAAAATCCAGAAGCCTGGCTGCATTGTTGCTAGGACACTCTGGCCTTCTTATCAATTAAAACAGACTTCTGAGCTCCTACACTTTAATAAGAAAAGGATTCGGATGATGACGGGAGTACAAACGGGGTACTGCACAATCGGTCTGATAGCCCAAAGGATGCACGTCCCAAATCATGAATTTGGTAATATTTGGAAGATGAGAAGGAATCGGAGCACACCTCCTATGCCCTGCTTTTCTTGGTAGATGAAACCATCTTCTCAGAAAACCGTTCTTTGATGAGTTGGGCAGCTTGGCAAAATATTCACTGGGGGACCTGACACTGTTTGTGGACTCCGAAGGCTAGCTTTAGAGACGGAGGGAGACCTCTGAGATCAACTATGGATAGCATTTGATTACACAAACTCCCAACAAACCACAAACCTTATTTCTTTACTTCCTCGCGTATACTTGCGAGCGGCCTGAGTAACCGAACCTATTGATGAAAGCATTCCCGATTCGACGGCTGCTCAGTTAAAATGGCCTCACTAATCGTCCTGCTGAAAGAGCTTAACTTACTACAGAATGCACTTAAAAAAATTCAACCAGTTCCGTTTAATTTGTCGGGATGTGTTATCTTTAAATTATTTAATTCATCGATTAGGAAAACCTTTTTTTAATAGTATTCGGAGCTAACCTATGTACCTACTTGTGTGCCATATATTCTCCGCCATCTGTGTCCCACTATCTACCTTGAGCCAAGCTAAGTAACGATATCTTCATTTAGACATATATTTCTCTATACCATTCTGTGTAAAGTAATCTGTGAAATACCTAAAATTCAAGTCGAATTTGTTAAAATAATCAAGTTAATATCACTATAATTGTAAACCTCTCAAGCTAACTGCCTAAACAATGATTAACATTTCGAGTTTTTATGTGGAAACATTCTTTATTATTCAAATTGGAACATTTCTTGTCTTAATAAAAGGATAGGATAGGTATAAACAATTCATTGTATTCGAATTTAATTTTGCTGTTATTATTTCATTTTAATTTTCTTGTTTTCGTTTTTTTGAAACTTTCTTTCTTTCTTTCTTGCTTGCTATTCTTCGTCCTTGTTTATTATAAACTTCTAGAAAATAAATTGCTGCAATTTGGCTTAATTATATGAGAATTCTTCATTCTTTAGTGCGTAGTTATTTTTTATACAACTTCTGGTTATTTGTTGTTATTGCTCTCAATTCAGTCTTAAGACACGCAATGTCCTGTCCTATGTATACTACATAAGTATAATTATAAGGATACACGAACACATTTTTATAAAGACCAAAAGACTGCTACTCCTATCGCCATCTTTATCTTTTATGACAAGTAAACTGATATTCAATTCCCACTTGGGTGGTATACTTCATTCACCCCCTCCTGGCATCTATTTGCCTTGTAATTTAACTTCAACTTAACCATTAAAGACTAATAGACACCTTTGACTTTGGGTTAATTTGAATAACAATTATAAATATTATTACAAAGTGGAAGTAGTTGTGGAAGAAAAGGAGTGTTTCTTCAAGAAAAATGTATAGGAGGAGTAGATACTCGTAGTTCTTGTATTTTACTATTTTTATAAAATTAAATTTTCTGTTTATTTCAAATGATAAATTGAAAAATCATTGAAGCATAAATAAACTCATCAAAATCTTAATTGACTATTATTGACATGAATGAATAAATGAATATTTTTACATATTTTACTATAATATTTTATTGCAACTAACTGTGTATTTATTCCAGAAAACGCGCACTTACCCCATACACTCATCGGTTTCATCGAATTCAATAATGGATAGTCGCCGTCATTTGATGGATCTCGATGAGGGTGAACTCTTTATGGAGCTAATACGTGATGTGGCCAATGAATTGGATATTGATGTTTTATGCCACAAAATACTTGTCAATGTTGGTCTGCTCACTCATGCGGATCGTGGTTCATTGTTTCTAGCTAAAGGACCAGCAAATAATAAATATCTAGTAGCAAAACTATTTGATGTAACACAAAAAACAGGTAAAAACAATTCCAAAAATCATAGAAAAATAATGATAATGGTTACTGATGAAGAAAGATTTTATCCATTCAGAGTTCGTGCATGTCTCTTCATTAAAATAAAAGTGAATACAAAATTAATTTAATTTAAAACATAAACAAATAATTAAAACTCTCTTAACTTCTTAAAATTTATTCAACACTTCTACTTCCTTGTTCAGTAAAATTTCCTTTTCCTTGATTTCTTCCTTCAAATTTACCCAAAGATACTCTAAATACATAAGTGCAAATGCATGTTTGCTGTTCATAAATCTCTGCTTCTTTTCTCTTCACTCACTAAATAACACAAATAGAAAAAGAAAAGAAAAGAAAACAAAACAAAACATAACAAAAGTAAAGTTAAAGTGAAGTAAAAAACCAAAAGAAAAATGTTTGCAAATGAAAAATTCTTTAATTCACAAAAATTCAAGTGCAAAACTTTAAAAACAAGAAAAATCTTTTACACATTCACACTGAACACATGAGAGTGAATATCTTTCTTAATTCAGGCGCGTCAGATTTATGTGAATAAATCATTTTTTTTAGGTCCTTTGAAACATTCCCAACCACATGTACATGTAGATTTATGCAAAAACAATCACAAACAAAATTTTCATTGCTGTCGGCATCTTTTCATGTGGTTTTTTTTTTTCTTCTCTGTTATTCGAAATTCTTACAGGACTTCAAGAAGCTGTGGCTAAGGCGCGTGCCGATGAAATTATCATACCATTTGGTATTGGTATTGCTGGCATGGTTGCACAAACCAAGCAAATGATTAACATAAAGGAAGCCTACAAGGATGCACGCTTCAATTGCGAAATCGATTTGAAGACTGGTTACAAGACAAACGCAATTCTATGCATGCCTATTTGTAATTATGAAGGTGACATCATAGGCGTCGCTCAAATTATAAACAAAACAAATGGTAAGTCATGATCATCCACACATTCAAGAGACTAAGAACCATTCTAATCTAAAGTTATTGTGAATGTAGGATCAATGGAATTCGATGAACATGATGTTGAGATATTTCGACGTTATTTAACATTCTGCGGTATTGGCATACAGAATGCTCAACTCTTTGAAATGTCCGTCCAAGAGTATCGACGCAATCAGATACTTTTGAATTTAGCACGCAGCATATTCGAGGAACAAAATAATCTCGAGTGTTTGGTTACGAAAATCATGACGGAGGCTCGTGAACTGCTCAAGTGTGAACGTTGTTCAGTGTTTCTTGTTGATTTGGATTGTTGTGAGGCGGTAAGTCACTGAGAGAAAATTGAATTTTTTTCCTATTCTATTTTTCTTCTATTACTTTTACTGTTTATCTCAAGTTTAAATTGCAAATTAACATCAAATACTTGCCTTGCCTTAGGGTTTCAGTTGGTGGTCTCCCACTTGTTTGGTTTGGTTGGTTGTGAACAATCCTACGGGAGTAATGTTTCAATTGCTTTTGCACGATTGCTTTTTGTTTATGTTTCGTTTCGTTGTCTATTTGTGGCTATCTTCAGGCCTTGCATATCATTTACATTGTAATTATTATGTGGCGACTGGCCAAGTAGTAGTAGTTAAAGTGCTCCTGCTGAGATGTTTATCTACCTCAAGCCACTCTGTCAACCTGCTTGTCTATGTGCCTGCCCATTTGGCATTAAGTTTGACTGTCATATTCATCTAAGTTAAATTTAGTTGACATTTCTTAAGTTAAGCACTCCCCCAGGAAATCATAAATTGCAATTACGATTCTGGCTACAAGATAGTCAAAAACAACCAAGATAACTCACCAAGACAACGTGTCAAGAGACCAACAATAACTAATAATTTACTACTCATTTTTCGTGTGCTGTTGTTCTGAGCTCATTCAGTCAGTTAGAGTCATTAAATCAGTGAAGAATGAACTTCAAATGCCATATGAATGAATGAATGACATTTGTTTAAATGCTTCGACGAACATATAATACTTTTAATTTTAATAAGCTCATTCAATGTTGTTGTCTCTTTACTAAATACAAACAGTTTAACATTGGGTTAAAGTCCTAGAGGATTATCCTTCATCATTAAAACATTGTCAGCAAGTTAAGGATATAAAGTGTTATAGTTTATATGTATATAAAGTCAAGTCAATCAGGCCACGTACTCATTTCATCATTTATTAACATTTAAAGAAAGGAATTGGGATGATCCTTATAGATATCAAGAGAGAAGTAGTTAGAATATTATTAAAATACATAAACTTTAATGAGTAACGAAGAGTTATGGACATACTAAAAAAAGTTTTTCTATTAAAGTGGCGTTTTGCTTAATCTCTTTATTCTGATGAGTCTCTTGATGCATGCATGTGAAGTAATGAAATCATACAATGCAAAGATAGTCAATCTAGTCTGTCTATCTGAATGTTTAAACTAATAATAGTATTTTTAAACAGAAGCCTTTAATGAAGAGTTAGGATAAGATGGGATGGGATAGGATAAAAAGGGTTGCTCGCCACACAGTCGTGCTTGCCCACGCAGTCTGGTTTGGTCCATTGTGATGCTGCCTGGCTTGGATTGTTCCCAGAATAGGCATTGCTAGCAATGAGTATATTGAGTTCCCTTACCAAGACAAGTTGCCATTCCCCTGATGGAAATTATTTGGCTTGAACAAATTGTTTTATAATTGTAGAAAAACAAGTGGTCAAACAATATGGTAAATATCCACATTTGAATAAGTATCTGTACTTTATAAGAACCTTTTCTCATCCCCCTCCACCTGCTTGATATTTCTTAGCAATGCACAAATCTTAAAATACCAGGAAATGAAAGAACATCAGTAGAAAATCATGATTTGAGATTATTATTACGGCTTTATGATACCATACTTTACTATACTAGGAACCCTATATTTATTGTATACAATATGTATATAAATAAAACAAAATTTCAATTGAAAATCATTATAATTTTTCGATGAAATCTAAATTGGTTCCACTCCTTCTGCTGCGGCTCCTGCTGCTGCTTTTACCATAATAATTATTAAATTTCATTGTAACATTTTTGCGTTAATGAAGTATTTTCCATGTCAATTCACATTATGGTAGTGGGAAGAACATAATCATTGAAATTAATTACGCATGTGTATAATATACTATGGTATATAGGGTGTCTCAATGAGAGTGTACTTATTAAATTTTGTGTAATTTTTTTTTTTTTTTTGGTGCAAGTAGCATCTCTGAAAATTGAAAACTGTCACCTATAATTGTTTTGTTAACTCTGTTATCATTGTGAAATCCCATTACTAAACTGAAACTTCGTGAATAAAGAAAATTGTCATATTTGAGGCTCAACTGTCTGACGCGGATTATCATCAGGTAGCACTCATTACAGGAACAAATGACATGTGGGCCTTTTTGCCGGATATTTTAACATGATAACGTTTTTAAAAAGGGGACACATGTCAGAATCTGACGATCTTTCAGAAATGTAATATAAACATGTCAAATAGAAGAAAATGTTTCGAAAATCCACCGGAAAAGTTGGAAATTTGGATACCAAGCTAATAATAGTAGAACAAAACAAAATTCAAAGCTTGTACTCTCTGTCTGCTCTGTAAACAGCATAATGTTTTAGGAATTTTTTGTTATTATTTGTCACAAAATCAGTACCAAGCTTATAGCGTGCATTCGATGCAAAGTACGGTAACTGCTTGATGGCCTTGTGTGATAAGCATCGGTTCGTGAAACAGAGCATCAAAAGTTCAACTCCAGTACGTAACAATTACGGTAGTGTAGTGAATCTCCCTGACCCGATTTTGTTTCCATACTTAATACTTATTTTTTAATGATATAATGTACTCTTATTGAGACACCCTATAGATTCTCAGTTCTTCCTCCTCCTTCTCTCCGCCTTATCAATGTAATTATCATCATTATTTTTATTATTATTACTATTATTACTGCTTTTTAGTTGAAAATGTATAAATAAAAATGCTTCTGCATTAAACTAAAAATGACCAACTCAATGTTGGTTGTTTATTGTTTAAATTTTATGCTATTTTCTCTCTTTATTATTTAATAATTTATTCATTACTTTAATGGAGGAGGAAAATGTGCATAAACTATATACACCATAAGTGTCAAAAGGGAAAATCATGTCATTTGCATGAATGCCATTCATATGATATTTGCATAAAAACCACAATTAATATTATTAAAAGAAACAATATGAATTTTTTTTATTATTATGGTTGGGTTATAAATAAAAAACATTGTCATTTGTTTGTAAAGTTTTTATTATTTAAAAAGGCAAACAACTATTTGTGTGTGCGTGTACGTGTGCGTATACTTAATGCAACATCAAAAAGAATGAAGACATTAATACTGGAGCAATGGCAGCGGGCAGCAAAATGTTATAAGTTAAACTTACTTGACACAACTGTCATGTGCAACATGGCACTTTAATTATGCATATCAAACACCCTGAACTGAACCACACTCCTGATGTTGTTTTTTAAACTCTGAAGCAAACTTCTCTCTTAAAGCAGCAGCAGCAACTCAGACTCAGGAAAATTTCCTTCTCGAAGCATATAAATTTTTCTCAGAAGCTGATGCAAGTGTAGACAGAGTTGACAACTCAGGCAGATGGGACAGTCAGACTGGAAAAGTGGTTTATCAGTGCCAGAGACAACTTAATAATTCATTGTGTCAACTTTTGCGTTTTTTTTTCTCTATGGCAAAGCTTATTAACATAAAAAATATTTCACTGCTAATGACAATTAAAATTGCATGCATTTTATAATCGCATGGTACTTTTAATAAGCTAATTTAATTAATGAATTTGCAATTTAATTAATCATTCATACTACTTACATAGAGTCATTTGGAAAAGATTATTGAAAAACCAAATGAGCGTGAGCATCGTACAACAAATCGCGCTATTATGGGTTCGGAATCCTTTGTTGATGATAAGGTAAATTTTAATTGGAATTTAATAAATCAATCTGATGTTTTGTTATAATCTCACTTTCTTGTTTATAGAGACAGCAACGTACACGTTTTACTGTACTTTTCGAATTGGGTGGTGAAAATCATGCTGCAAATATATCACGACCATCAATTTATGATCTGAGTCATTCGACTTTGGCGCAAATTGCACAATTTGTTGCCACCACTGGTCAAACGGTGAATATATGTGATGTTCATGAATGGGTACGTGATCATAATCAAATACGAGCCGAAAGTGAAATTGACAGTACACAAGGAATACTATGTATGCCCATAATGAATGCCCAAAAGAAAGTTATTGGTGTTGCACAACTCATCAATAAGGTATGAGATTCATATTGATATTATTCACAGCTTTTTTGTATCTTTATTTTATCACAAAATTCTAGGCTAGTGGTTTACCATTTACCGAATCAGATGAATCTATATTCGAAGCTTTTGCTATATTTTGTGGTCTTGGTATTCATAATACTCAGATGTATGAAAATGCTTGTAAATTGATGGCCAAACAAAAAGTGGCTTTGGAATGTTTGTCTTATCATGCAACCGCCAGTCAAGATCAAACTGATAAATTAGAACATGATGCTATTGAAACAGCAGAAGCTTATAATTTATATAGTTTCACTTTTATAGGTGAGTACACATTACTAAGTAAAAATGAAGACTTTCTTTCAATGAAAACCATTATTTCTGAAACAGATTTTGATCTCTGTGATGATGATACATGTCGAGCAGTTCTACGCATGTTTATGCAATGTAATCTGGTTCAACAATTTCAAATACCATATGATGTATGTAGTGGCATAGCTATAAATCAAGATCAAGATTAAGATAATTTTCTATATGTTTAGGTACTCTGCCGTTGGGTTTTGAGTGTACGCAAGAATTATCGCCCTGTCAAATATCATAACTGGCGTCATGCTCTGAATGTGGCACAAACCATGTTTGCCATGTTGAAAACTGGCAAAATGGAACGTTTTATGAAGGTTTCTTAAGCTCATTCATTTGTGTGCAACGTGTAAAATTTTCTTTTTCAATATTTTTCGTTTTATTTTTTGATCAGAATTCTATATTTCTTCTTCTTGCAATAAGTTTTTGTATCTATTGCTATGCACGTTTGACTTTTGTTCTTTTTTTTATCATTTGTAAGGATCTTGAAATATTAGGACTACTTGTGGCTTGCTTATGTCATGATCTCGATCATCGTGGCACCAATAATGCATTCCAAACGAAAACTGAATCACCTTTGGCCATTCTCTATACAACAAGCACCATGGAACATCATCATTTTGATCAATGTGTCATGATACTTAATTCGGAGGGTAACAATATATTTCAGGTAAAAGGAATCTCAGAAATTTCCATCAATTTATTAATAATCACTATAATTGTGTAGGCTCTCTCCCCTGAGGATTATCGCTCTGTAATGAAGACTGTGGAAAGTGCTATACTCTCTACCGATTTGGCTATGTATTTCAAGAAACGAAATGCCTTTCTGGATCTTGTTGAGAATGGTGAATTTGATTGGCAAGGAGAAGAGAAAAAGGATTGTAAGTTCTATCACTTCTAACAGTCACTTCAATTGAAGATAATCCATATTTATATTTTCTAGTACTCTGTGGCATGATGATGACTGCTTGTGATGTGAGTGCAATTGCGAAACCCTGGGAGGTTCAACATCGTGTTGCAAAACTTGTAGCAGATGAGTTCTTTGATCAAGGTGACTTGGAAAAATTACAGCTTAACACGCAACCGGTTGCAATGATGGATAGGTAAGTTTTTGAATCAATACAATCAATTCAAATAATACTCTCTTACTATATGATTATGCAGGGAACGTAAAGATGAATTACCTAAGATGCAGGTAGGCTTCATCGATGTGATCTGTTTGCCACTCTATCGTG
Organism: Amiota communis; assembly: GCA_037043315.1. Classification (NCBI taxonomy): domain Eukaryota; kingdom Metazoa; phylum Arthropoda; class Insecta; order Diptera; family Drosophilidae; genus Amiota; species Amiota communis. Next base: position 872,922 of record JBAMAV010000582.1, read on the forward strand.
TATTATGTGACACTTTTCCTTGGATAACGCCACTTTATGAGGGCACACTCGAGAATCGTCGCAATTGGCAAGATCTGGCTGAAAAAGTCGAAATGGGCTTGACCTGGATTGATCATGATACCATTGATAAGCCTGTTGAGGAATTTGCTGGTTGTGCAGATGAAGAAATCAAAGATATTGAATTCACTGTGACCACTTTGAATTGTCATCAGCAAACGCATGGAGAAGATAGTACACCTGAACATCATCGTAGTGGTGGAACTCGTTTGAGCATGAAGAAAACAGGTGCCCTGGGTAAAGCAGTACGCTCGAAGCTTACAAAAACTCTATATAATAGTATGGATGGCTCTAAGCCAAAGACATCATTAAAATTACTTGAATCTCATGTAAGCGAAGATTTGGATGATAAAAGTCCAACAAGTCCCAGTCAACCACACGCATCATCAGGCAACACTGGTGGACGTATATCGGCTTCATCATCGACATCTTCTGGTGCTGGTGGTGTGCCTGGTATGGCCACTGCTGGCCATGGTCATGGCCAAGGCGGTGTTACACTTGCTGCTGGCAGTATTGATAAGTCAAAGAAACGTTCCAAATTGTGTGCGCTCTTATGACGAAAACCGTCCAATTAGAATATGGCGACCTCCAACAGCGACACTGATAAAGCTAGTGGAGGGTTGACCGATGTCTAATTGGATATTATTTTCATTTTATATTTTCCAACTTATAATAATTTTCAGGCAAAACGCACAGCGTTCATTGAACTTTATTTTGAAAATATTTGTAGATTGTGGATTCACATATTTATATGATGAAACAGTTAAGGAAATTACAATACTTTAGTCATAATACTATAGCGTGCAATATTAACAAATAAGTGAATGTCAAAATTTGTGATCTATTTAAGGTCCTTAAGGTCCCCTCATTCATAATCGTATGTTATGTTTATGATGATGACCTTTGGGTATAATCTTGTTTTATTCATAATAATCTCTTGTAATGATTATGTCCTTTTTAAACCTTTAGAAGAAATGATCGCGTCACAGTAGTAGAAATTGTTGTAGTAATTTTGCAAAACTATTAAATAGTTATCTATTTATATCTACTAAACTCGTAAATGGTACATAAGTATGTATATCTAAACCAAAATCAAACTAGTCAAATGTATCTTATTGTTTTCAAATTACAATAAATTAGATAAACTACACTTACTCGTATATAGCACAGATATACTAATGAGTATTGTTATCCTTAGTAATTTATACGCACCAAAAAAGAAACTACTAAAGATGCTAATCAAAAAAAAAAAAAAAAGAATCTACAGTACGATGAACATAAGATTTTGTTGTACCATAGATAAAGAGAAAACTGTTCTTACTATCTATATAGTACATATGTATGGTATGTCAATCGTTCGTATGTATGCATTTTTATATACAAATGTAATCAAAATCTAGTCTAAATGTGATTTATTGAATTGAATAATTGTCAAATGCAACATGTTTACTTTAAATAACAAAAAAAAAAAACAAAAAAACAACACCAAAATCGAAAACAAAAACGAAGATGAATATTTAAATAATCAATCAAGAGAAATGTAATCTCAAAAATAAATAAATTTATGTAGGAGAAGGAGTATTTAATCAAAAAACTTTAACAATTTTGGTATCAAAAATTATAGAAAACTTTAAATCAAATTAAATTAAATTAAATTCACAAATTAATGCACAAACAAATGTTCAAGTAATTAAGATATATACGTACTGCTAAGTAAATCACTCACTCAATGTTTTGCAAACTCTAAGACAAATTTGAGAGTTCTACCATGATCAAAAGAAACTAAGGAAAGTATATTAAGAAACAAAATTATTGTTCTTATAACTTAAGTGAAAATCATATACAAATTGTAAGTAAATGATCCAAGATCCTTGGTTAAAGTCATATACTTTAAGAGTATTTCAAGTGTAATAGTTTGTAATTGTTGATTGTATAATCACTCAAAAATACTGCATACTTTATAGTTGTAAGCCAAATGCAATTCACTTTGATAAATATCTCAATATCTTATAACAATAAAAAAGATACTTTTTAACAAAAAAAGTAAATGAAAGAAGTGAGATATATTAATATGTAACAACGTTGTTAAAATTGTATACAATCTCGTGCTCCTTGGAGAAAGAGGCAATACCAGTAAGTTTTGGAATTGTTATAAGTACAATATATTGAAAAGATCTGGTAGTTCTTATTTAATGAGAATGATTGATTCTTAAACCACAATGTTGTAAACAAAATATAAATAATAATAGTAACAGTAAGTAACAGTAAGTGTAAAGAACTCAATAGGTTTTTGATACAAAACTCAAAAACTAATAATGAAAAACCGCGCGAAATATGCCTCCTTCAAGCGACTTAGGCGCGATTTCTGCAATTATACATAAATCGCATGCTACTTTAAACGCTTAAACGGCGCGTTTTCTTTACTTTTGTTTAATTTTTGAAATACATAATTAAATTCTCAAAAATTAGAATAAAATGTATTATAAATAAGCAAAAAATAATATCTTTTGTAGCACAGAGTTGTTTCTAATTAAATTATAATATAACCTACAATACAATAATTTATTTTAGTTTAAGAAATACAATATTAATTTAATTAAATATTCCTATTAAATTTAAAAAAACCGAAAACTTTTATTGAAATCTATAGCAATATTTTATATAATTATTAATTAATTAATTAATTAAAGAAACAAAAACCAAATGTCTGTGAAACTTATCATTGTCTCGTGCAAATCTAATGAAATTCAATAAATTTAAAATTAAAAAACAAAATTGTTAATAATTAAGATAATTAAATTTAACATATATGTAACATATCACTTGCAAACAAATTGAACGTTATCCTTTACACTAAACTTCAAATCCTTATAACTCGGGAATGTAGAGGCCGATCTGAATGATAGAGGTATCCCTAGAAAGTTCATGAGTTCCTCTATCATTTGATTCTCCTTTGAGCTTGGTGTTACCTCTACAAAAGATCATAAAATACATGTTTGCGTTTATCCTTATTTGACAAACTTTCTGATCCTGGATGGAGTTCTAAAGGATTGCATCAGAAAGCCAACCTCTTAAACTTTTCCTTGGAAAAAATTTCATCCAGATTCGTTTACTCCTTTTGGAGTTATAAAGATTTGAAATTAAGTGTAAAAGTCTCATTCAAAATGTAACCGTCGGAAGATGACGATGCATTTTCTGCAAAATCAAAATTTTTACAAAAATTTCCACCAAGTACCAGGCGAACAGAAGTGCACAGAAAGCAGTAGGTGGATATTGCCGATTCAAAAATGTTTAAAAATTCATATCTCGAGAATGAGTGGGCCGATTTCAATGAAAAAAATGTCATAAAAAAGGTCATAAGTTCTACTTTTTGCTATAAAACTTTGACCTTGATCTGATCTTGATGAAAGGTCAAAAATTGACTTCGAAATACGTTTATCAAGATTAAAACCACTTCTAATACTATGACTCTATTCCGAAATGAACTCATTTTAAAGCCCTACTATTTATCTATACAACGGCTTATATATCTTTCGAATCGGTTAAATAGTTTTTGAGATATAAAGGGTTGAAGTATTGATCAATTTAATATGCAAAACTAACATACGACTGGCAAATTGAGTGTTAAATGGCTTCAAGTTACAAGGCATTACTTGTCACATAAGTTGTTATAATATTAAAAGAAGCAAATTTGTGTGTTACAGAAATAAGCCCCCGGGCATATGCAATGCTTTTTAGTCCAACGTCGACAACGATTGCAGTTACATTTTGAATTCAAAATTAACCTCTACACTAAACTTCAAATCCTTATAACTCGGGAATGGACAGACAGATCTGAATGATAGAGGTATCCCTAGAAAGTTCATGAGTTCCTCTATCATTTGATTCTCCTTTGAGCTTGGTGTTACCTCTACAAAAGATCATAAAATACATGTTTGCGTTTATCCTTATTTGACAAACTTTCTGATCCTGGATGGAGTTCTAAAGGATTGCATCAGAAAGCCAACCTCTTAAACTTTTCCTTGGAAAAAATTTCATCCAGATTCGTTTACTCCTTTTGGAGTTATAAAGATTTGAAATTAAGTGTAAAAGTCTCATTCAAAATGTAACCGTCGGAAGATGACGATGCATTTTCTGCAAAATCAAAATTTTTACAAAAATTTCCACCAAGTACCAGGCGAACAGAAGTGCACAGAAAGCAGTAGGTGGATATTGCCGATTCAAAAATGTTTAAAAATTCATATCTCGAGAATGAGTGGGCCGATTTCAATGAAAAAAATGTCATAAAAAAGGTCATAAGTTCTACTTTTTGCTATAAAACTTTGACCTTGATCTGATCTTGATGAAAGGTCAAAAATTGACTTCGAAATACGTTTATCAAGATTAAAACCACTTCTAATACTATGACTCTATTCCGAAATGAACTCATTTTAAAGCCCTACTATTTATCTATACAACGGCTTATATATCTTTCGAATCGGTTAAATAGTTTTTTGAGATATAAAGGGTTGAAGTATTGATCAATTTAATATGCAAAACTAACATACGACTGGCAAATTGAGTGTTAAATGGCTTCAAGTTACAAGGCATTACTTGTCACATAAGTTGTTATAATATTAAAAGAAGCAAATTTGTGTGTTACAGAAATAAGCCCCCGGGCATATGCAATGCTTTTTAGTCCAACGTCGACAACGATTGCAGTTACATTTTGAATTCAAAATTAACCTCTACACTAAACTTCAAATCCTTATAACTCGAGAATGGACAGACAGATCTGAATGATAGAGGTATCCCTAGAAAGTTCATGAGTTCCTCTATCATTTGATTCTCCTTTGAGCTTGGTGTTACCTCTACAAAAGATCATAAAATACATGTTTGCGTTTATCCTTATTTGACAAACTTTCTGATCCTGGATGGAGTTCTAAAGGATTGCATCAGAAAGCCAACCTCTTAAACTTTTCCTTGGAAAAAATTTCATCCAGATTCGTTTACTCCTTTTGGAGTTATAAAGATTTGAAATTAAGTGTAAAAGTCTCATTCAAAATGTAACCGTCGGAAGATGACGATGCATTTTCTGCAAAATCAAAATTTTTACAAAAATTTCCACCAAGTACCAGGCGAACAGAAGTGCACAGAAAGCAGTAGGTGGATATTGCCGATTCAAAAATGTTTAAAAATTCATATCTCGAGAATGAGTGGGCCGATTTCAATGAAAAAAATGTCATAAAAAAGGTCATAAGTTCTACTTTTTGCTATAAAACTTTGACCTTGATCTGATCTTGATGAAAGGTCAAAAATTGACTTCGAAATACGTTTATCAAGATTAAAACCACTTCTAATACTATGACTCTATTCCGAAATGAACTCATTTTAAAGCCCTACTATTTATCTATACAACGGCTTATATATCTTTCGAATCGGTTAAATAGTTTTTGAGATATAAAGGGTTGAAGTATTGATCAATTTAATATGCAAAACTAACATACGACTGGCAAATTGAGTGTTAAATGGCTTCAAGTTACAAGGCATTACTTGTCACATAAGTTGTTATAATATTAAAAGAAGCAAATTTGTGTGTTACAGAAATAAGCCCCCGGGCATATGCAATGCTTTTTAGTCCAACGTCGACAACGATTGCAGTTACATTTTGAATTCAAAATTAACCTCTACACTAAACTTCAAATCCTTATAACTCGAGAATGGACAGACAGATCTGAATGATAGAGGTATCCCTAGAAAGTTCATGAGTTCCTCTATCATTTGATTCTCCTTTGAGCTTGGTGTTACCTCTACAAAAGATCATAAAATACATGTTTGCGTTTATCCTTATTTGACAAACTTTCTGATCCTGGATGGAGTTCTAAAGGATTGCATCAGAAAGCCAACCTCTTAAACTTTTCCTTGGAAAAAATTTCATCCAGATTCGTTTACTCCTTTTGGAGTTATAAAGATTTGAAATTAAGTGTAAAAGTCTCATTCAAAATGTAACCGTCGGAAGATGACGATGCATTTTCTGCAAAATCAAAATTTTTACAAAAATTTCCACCAAGTACCAGGCGAACAGAAGTGCACAGAAAGCAGTAGGTGGATATTGCCGATTCAAAAATGTTTAAAAATTCATATCTCGAGAATGAGTGGGCCGATTTCAATGAAAAAAATGTCATAAAAAAGGTCATAAGTTCTACTTTTTGCTATAAAACTTTGACCTTGATCTGATCTTGATGAAAGGTCAAAAATTGACTTCGAAATACGTTTATCAAGATTAAAACCACTTCTAATACTATGACTCTATTCCGAAATGAACTCATTTTAAAGCCCTACTATTTATCTATACAACGGCTTATATATCTTTCGAATCGGTTAAATAGTTTTTGAGATATAAAGGGTTGAAGTATTGATCAATTTAATATGCAAAACTAACATACGACTGGCAAATTGAGTGTTAAATGGCTTCAAGTTACAAGGCATTACTTGTCACATAAGTTGTTATAATAATTAAAAGAAGCAAATTTGTGTGTTACAGAAATAAGCCCCCGGGCATATGCAATGCTTTTTAGTCCAACGTCGACAACGATTGCAGTTACATTTTGAATTCAAAATTAACCTCTACACTAAACTTCAAATCCTTATAACTCGAGAATGGACAGACAGATCTGAATGATAGAGGTATCCCTAGAAAGTTCATGAGTTCCTCTATCATTTGATTCTCCTTTGAGCTTGGTGTTACCTCTACAAAAGATCATAAAATACATGTTTGCGTTTATCCTTATTTGACAAACTTTCTGATCCTGGATGGAGTTCTAAAGGATTGCATCAGAAAGCCAACCTCTTAAACTTTTCCTTGGAAAAAATTTCATCCAGATTCGTTTACTCCTTTTGGAGTTATAAAGATTTGAAATTAAGTGTAAAAGTCTCATTCAAAATGTAACCGTCGGAAGATGACGATGCATTTTCTGCAAAATCAAAATTTTTACAAAAATTTCCACCAAGTACCAGGCGAACAGAAGTGCACAGAAAGCAGTAGGTGGATATTGCCGATTCAAAAATGTTTAAAAATTCATATCTCGAGAATGAGTGGGCCGATTTCAATGAAAAAAATGTCATAAAAAAGGTCATAAGTTCTACTTTTTGCTATAAAACTTTGACCTTGATCTGATCTTGATGAAAGGTCAAAAATTGACTTCGAAATACGTTTATCAAGATTAAAACCACTTCTAATACTATGACTCTATTCCGAAATGAACTCATTTTAAAGCCCTACTATTTATCTATACAACGGCTTATATATCTTTCGAATCGGTTAAATAGTTTTTGAGATATAAAGGGTTGAAGTATTGATCAATTTAATATGCAAAACTAACATACGACTGGCAAATTGAGTGTTAAATGGCTTCAAGTTACAAGGCATTACTTGTCACATAAGTTGTTATAATATTAAAAGAAGCAAATTTGTGTGTTACAGAAATAAGCCCCCGGGCATATGCAATGCTTTTTAGTCCAACGTCGACAACGATTGCAGTTACATTTTGAATTCAAAATTAACCTCTACACTAAACTTCAAATCCTTATAACTCGAGAATGGACAGACAGATCTGAATGATAGAGGTATCCCTAGAAAGTTCATGAGTTCCTCTATCATTTGATTCTCCTTTGAGCTTGGTGTTACCTCTACAAAAGATCATAAAATACATGTTTGCGTTTATCCTTATTTGACAAACTTTCTGATCCTGGATGGAGTTCTAAAGGATTGCATCAGAAAGCCAACCTCTTAAACTTTTCCTTGGAAAAAATTTCATCCAGATTCGTTTACTCCTTTTGGAGTTATAAAGATTTGAAATTAAGTGTAAAAGTCTCATTCAAAATGTAACCGTCGGAAGATGACGATGCATTTTCTGCAAAATCAAAATTTTTACAAAAATTTCCACCAAGTACCAGGCGAACAGAAGTGCACAGAAAGCAGTAGGTGGATATTGCCGATTCAAAAATGTTTAAAAATTCATATCTCGAGAATGAGTGGGCCGATTTCAATGAAAAAAATGTCATAAAAAAGGTCATAAGTTCTACTTTTTGCTATAAAACTTTGACCTTGATCTGATCTTGATGAAAGGTCAAAAATTGACTTCGAAATACGTTTATCAAGATTAAAACCACTTCTAATACTATGACTCTATTCCAAATGAACTCATTTTAAAGCCCTACTATTTATCTATACAACGGCTTATATATCTTTCGAATCGGTTAAATAGTTTTTGAGATATAAAGGGTTGAAGTATTGATCAATTTAATATGCAAAACTAACATACGACTGGCAAATTGAGTGTTAAATGGCTTCAAGTTACAAGGCATTACTTGTCACATAAGTTGTTATAATATTAAAAGAAGCAAATTTGTGTGTTACAGAAATAAGCCCCCGGGCATATGCAATGCTTTTTAGTCCAACGTCGACAACGATTGCAGTTACATTTTGAATTCAAAATTAACCTCTACACTAAACTTCAAATCCTTATAACTCGGAATGGACAGACAGATCTGAATGATAGAGGTATCCCTAGAAAGTTCATGAGTTCCTCTATCATTTGATTCTCCTTTGAGCTTGGTGTTACCTCTACAAAAGATCATAAAATACATGTTTGCGTTATCCTTATTTGACAAACTTTCTGATCCTGGATGGAGTTCTAAAGGATTGCATCAGAAAGCCAACCTCTTAAACTTTTCCTTGAAAAAATTTCATCCAGATTCGTTTACTCCTTTTGGAGTTATAAAGATTTGAAATTAAGTGTAAAAGTCTCATTCAAAATGTAACCGTCGGAAGATGACGATGCATTTTCTGCAAAATCAAAATTTTTACAAAAATTTCCACCAAGTACCAGGCGAACAGAAGTGCACAGAAAGCAGTAGGTGGATATTGCCGATTCAAAAATGTTTAAAAATTCATATCTCGAGAATGAGTGGGCCGATTTCAATGAAAAAAATGTCATAAAAAAGGTCATAAGTTCTACTTTTTGCTATAAAACTTTGACCTTGATCTGATCTTGATGAAAGGTCAAAAATTGACTTCGAAATACGTTTATCAAGATTAAAACCACTTCTAATACTATGACTCTATTCCGAAATGAACTCATTTTAAAGCCCTACTATTTATCTATACAACGGCTTATATATCTTTCGAATCGGTTAAATAGTTTTTGAGATATAAAGGGTTGAAGTATTGATCAATTTAATATGCAAAACTAACATACGACTGGCAAATTGAGTGTTAAATGGCTTCAAGTTACAAGGCATTACTTGTCACATAAGTTGTTATAATATTAAAAGAAGCAAATTTGTGTGTTACAGAAATAAGCCCCCGGGCATATGCAATGCTTTTTAGTCCAACGTCGACAACGATTGCAGTTACATTTTGAATTCAAAATTAACCTCTACACTAAACTTCAAATCCTTATAACTCGGGAATGGACAGACAGATCTGAATGATAGAGGTATCCCTAGAAAGTTCATGAGTTCCTCTATCATTTGATTCTCCTTTGAGCTTGGTGTTACCTCTACAAAAGATCATAAAATACATGTTTGCGTTTATCCTTATTTGACAAACTTTCTGATCCTGGATGGAGTTCTAAAGGATTGCATCAGAAAGCCAACCTCTTAAACTTTTCCTTGGAAAAAATTTCATCCAGATTCGTTTACTCCTTTTGGAGTTATAAAGATTTGAAATTAAGTGTAAAAGTCTCATTCAAAATGTAACCGTCGGAAGATGACGATGCATTTTCTGCAAAATCAAAATTTTTACAAAAATTTCCACCAAGTACCAGGCGAACAGAAGTGCACAGAAAGCAGTAGGTGGATATTGCCGATTCAAAAATGTTTAAAAATTCATATCTCGAGAATGAGTGGGCCGATTTCAATGAAAAAAATGTCATAAAAAAGGTCATAAGTTCTACTTTTTGCTATAAAACTTTGACCTTGATCTGATCTTGATGAAAGGTCAAAAATTGACTTCGAAATACGTTTATCAAGATTAAAACCACTTCTAATACTATGACTCTATTCCGAAATGAACTCATTTTAAAGCCCTACTATTTATCTATACAACGGCTTATATATCTTTCGAATCGGTTAAATAGTTTTTGAGATATAAAGGGTTGAAGTATTGATCAATTTAATATGCAAAACTAACATACGACTGGCAAATTGAGTGTTAAATGGCTTCAAGTTACAAGGCATTACTTGTCACATAAGTTGTTATAATATTAAAAGAAGCAAATTTGTGTGTTACAGAAATAAGCCCCCGGGCATATGCAATGCTTTTTAGTCCAACGTCGACAACGATTGCAGTTACATTTTGAATTCAAAATTAACCTCTACACTAAACTTCAAATCCTTATAACTCGAGAATGGACAGACAGATCTGAATGATAGAGGTATCCCTAGAAAGTTCATGAGTTCCTCTATCATTTGATTCTCCTTTGAGCTTGGTGTTACCTCTACAAAAGATCATAAAATACATGTTTGCGTTTATCCTTATTTGACAAACTTTCTGATCCTGGATGGAGTTCTAAAGGATTGCATCAGAAAGCCAACCTCTTAAACTTTTCCTTGGAAAAAATTTCATCCAGATTCGTTTACTCCTTTTGGAGTTATAAAGATTTGAAATTAAGTGTAAAAGTCTCATTCAAAATGTAACCGTCGGAAGATGACGATGCATTTTCTGCAAAATCAAAATTTTTACAAAAATTTCCACCAAGTACCAGGCGAACAGAAGTGCACAGAAAGCAGTAGGTGGATATTGCCGATTCAAAAATGTTTAAAAATTCATATCTCGAGAATGAGTGGGCCGATTTCAATGAAAAAAATGTCATAAAAAAGGTCATAAGTTCTACTTTTTGCTATAAAACTTTGACCTTGATCTGATCTTGATGAAAGGTCAAAAATTGACTTCGAAATACGTTTATCAAGATTAAAACCACTTCTAATACTATGACTCTATTCCGAAATGAACTCATTTTAAAGCCCTACTATTTATCTATACAACGGCTTATATATCTTTCGAATCGGTTAAATAGTTTTTGAGATATAAAGGGTTGAAGTATTGATCAATTTAATATGCAAAACTAACATACGACTGGCAAATTGAGTGTTAAATGGCTTCAAGTTACAAGGCATTACTTGTCACATAAGTTGTTATAATATTAAAAGAAGCAAATTTGTGTGTTACAGAAATAAGCCCCCGGGCATATGCAATGCTTTTTAGTCCAACGTCGACAACGATTGCAGTTACATTTTGAATTCAAAATTAACCTCTACACTAAACTTCAAATCCTTATAACTCGAGAATGGACAGACAGATCTGAATGATAGAGGTATCCCTAGAAAGTTCATGAGTTCCTCTATCATTTGATTCTCCTTTGAGCTTGGTGTTACCTCTACAAAAGATCATAAAATACATGTTTGCGTTTATCCTTATTTGACAAACTTTCTGATCCTGGATGGAGTTCTAAAGGATTGCATCAGAAAGCCAACCTCTTAAACTTTTCCTTGGAAAAAATTTCATCCAGATTCGTTTACTCCTTTTGGAGTTATAAAGATTTGAAATTAAGTGTAAAAGTCTCATTCAAAATGTAACCGTCGGAAGATGACGATGCATTTTCTGCAAAATCAAAATTTTACAAAAATTTCCACCAAGTACCAGGCGAACAGAAGTGCACAGAAAGCAGTAGGTGGATATTGCATCAGAAAGCCAACCTCTTAAACTTTTCCTTGGAAAAAATTTCATCCAGATTCGTTTACTCCTTTTGGAGTTATAAAGATTTGAAATTAAGTGTAAAAGTCTCATTCAAAATGTAACCGTCGGAAGATGACGATGCATTTTCTGCAAAATCAAAATTTTTACAAAAATTTCCACCAAGTACCAGGCGAACAGAAGTGCACAGAAAGCAGTAGGTGGATATTGCCGATTCAAAAATGTTTAAAAATTCATATCTCGAGAATGAGTGGGCCGATTTCAATGAAAAAAATGTCATAAAAAAGGTCATAAGTTCTACTTTTTGCTATAAAACTTTGACCTTGATCTGATCTTGATGAAAGGTCAAAAATTGACTTCGAAATACGTTTATCAAGATTAAAACCACTTCTAATACTATGACTCTATTCCGAAATGAACTCATTTTAAAGCCCTACTATTTATCTATACAACGGCTTATATATCTTTCGAATCGGTTAAATAGTTTTTGAGATATAAAGGGTTGAAGTATTGATCAATTTAATATGCAAAACTAACATACGACTGGCAAATTGAGTGTTAAATGGCTTCAAGTTACAAGGCATTACTTGTCACATAAGTTGTTATAATATTAAAAGAAGCAAATTTGTGTGTTACAGAAATAAGCCCCCGGGCATATGCAATGCTTTTTAGTCCAACGTCGACAACGATTGCAGTTACATTTTGAATTCAAAATTAACCTCTACACTAAACTTCAAATCCTTATAACTCGAGAATGGACAGACAGATCTGAATGATAGAGGTATCCCTAGAAAGTTCATGAGTTCCTCTATCATTTGATTCTCCTTTGAGCTTGGTGTTACCTCTACAAAAGATCATAAAATACATGTTTGCGTTTATCCTTATTTGACAAACTTTCTGATCCTGGATGGAGTTCTAAAGGATTGCATCAGAAAGCCAACCTCTTAAACTTTTCCTTGGAAAAAATTTCATCCAGATTCGTTTACTCCTTTTGGAGTTATAAAGATTTGAAATTAAGTGTAAAAGTCTCATTCAAAATGTAACCGTCGGAAGATGACGATGCATTTTCTGCAAAATCAAAATTTTTACAAAAATTTCCACCAAGTACCAGGCGAACAGAAGTGCACAGAAAGCAGTAGGTGGATATTGCCGATTCAAAAATGTTTAAAAATTCATATCTCGAGAATGAGTGGGCCGATTTCAATGAAAAAAATGTCATAAAAAAGGTCATAAGTTCTACTTTTTGCTATAAAACTTTGACCTTGATCTGATCTTGATGAAAGGTCAAAAATTGACTTCGAAATACGTTTATCAAGATTAAAACCACTTCTAATACTATGACTCTATTCCGAAATGAACTCATTTTAAAGCCCTACTATTTATCTATACAACGGCTTATATATCTTTCGAATCGGTTAAATAGTTTTTGAGATATAAAGGGTTGAAGTATTGATCAATTTAATATGCAAAACTAACATACGACTGGCAAATTGAGTGTTAAATGGCTTCAAGTTACAAGGCATTACTTGTCACATAAGTTGTTATAATATTAAAAGAAGCAAATTTGTGTGTTACAGAAATAAGCCCCCGGGCATATGCAATGCTTTTTAGTCCAACGTCGACAACGATTGCAGTTACATTTTGAATTCAAAATTAACCTCTACACTAAACTTCAAATCCTTATAACTCGAGAATGGACAGACAGATCTGAATGATAGAGGTATCCCTAGAAAGTTCATGAGTTCCTCTATCATTTGATTCTCCTTTGAGCTTGGTGTTACCTCTACAAAAGATCATAAAATACATGTTTGCGTTTATCCTTATTTGACAAACTTTCTGATCCTGGATGGAGTTCTAAAGGATTGCATCAGAAAGCCAACCTCTTAAACTTTTCCTTGGAAAAAATTTCATCCAGATTCGTTTACTCCTTTTGGAGTTATAAAGATTTGAAATTAAGTGTAAAAGTCTCATTCAAAATGTAACCGTCGGAAGATGACGATGCATTTTCTGCAAAATCAAAATTTTTACAAAAATTTCCACCAAGTACCAGGCGAACAGAAGTGCACAGAAAGCAGTAGGTGGATATTGCCGATTCAAAAATGTTTAAAAATTCATATCTCGAGAATGAGTGGGCCGATTTCAATGAAAAAAATGTCATAAAAAAGGTCATAAGTTCTACTTTTTGCTATAAAACTTTGACCTTGATCTGATCTTGATGAAAGGTCAAAAATTGACTTCGAAATACGTTTATCAAGATTAAAACCACTTCTAATACTATGACTCTATTCCGAAATGAACTCATTTTAAAGCCCTACTATTTATCTATACAACGGCTTATATATCTTTCGAATCGGTTAAATAGTTTTTGAGATATAAAGGGTTGAAGTATTGATCAATTTAATATGCAAAACTAACATACGACTGGCAAATTGAGTGTTAAATGGCTTCAAGTTACAAGGCATTACTTGTCACATAAGTTGTTATAATATTAAAAGAAGCAAATTTGTGTGTTACAGAAATAAGCCCCCGGGCATATGCAATGCTTTTTAGTCCAACGTCGACAACGATTGCAGTTACATTTTGAATTCAAAATTAACCTCTACACTAAACTTCAAATCCTTATAACTCGAGAATGGACAGACAGATCTGAATGATAGAGGTATCCCTAGAAAGTTCATGAGTTCCTCTATCATTTGATTCTCCTTTGAGCTTGGTGTTACCTCTACAAAAGATCATAAAATACATGTTTGCGTTTATCCTTATTTGACAAACTTTCTGATCCTGGATGGAGTTCTAAAGGATTGCATCAGAAAGCCAACCTCTTAAACTTTTCCTTGGAAAAAATTTCATCCAGATTCGTTTACTCCTTTTGGAGTTATAAAGATTTGAAATTAAGTGTAAAAGTCTCATTCAAAATGTAACCGTCGGAAGATGACGATGCATTTTCTGCAAAATCAAAATTTTTACAAAAATTTCCACCAAGTACCAGGCGAACAGAAGTGCACAGAAAGCAGTAGGTGGATATTGCCGATTCAAAAATGTTTAAAAATTCATATCTCGAGAATGAGTGGGCCGATTTCAATGAAAAAAATGTCATAAAAAAGGTCATAAGTTCTACTTTTTGCTATAAAACTTTGACCTTGATCTGATCTTGATGAAAGGTCAAAAATTGACTTCGAAATACGTTTATCAAGATTAAAACCACTTCTAATACTATGACTCTATTCCGAAATGAACTCATTTTAAAGCCCTACTATTTATCTATACAACGGCTTATATATCTTTCGAATCGGTTAAATAGTTTTTGAGATATAAAGGGTTGAAGTATTGATCAATTTAATATGCAAAACTAACATACGACTGGCAAATTGAGTGTTAAATGGCTTCAAGTTACAAGGCATTACTTGTCACATAAGTTGTTATAATATTAAAAGAAGCAAATTTGTGTGTTACAGAAATAAGCCCCCGGGCATATGCAATGCTTTTTAGTCCAACGTCGACAACGATTGCAGTTACATTTTGAATTCAAAATTAACCTCTACACTAAACTTCAAATCCTTATAACTCGAGAATGGACAGACAGATCTGAATGATAGAGGTATCCCTAGAAAGTTCATGAGTTCCTCTATCATTTGATTCTCCTTTGAGCTTGGTGTTACCTCTACAAAAGATCATAAAATACATGTTTGCGTTTATCCTTATTTGACAAACTTTCTGATCCTGGATGGAGTTCTAAAGGATTGCATCAGAAAGCCAACCTCTTAAACTTTTCCTTGGAAAAAATTTCATCCAGATTCGTTTACTCCTTTTGGAGTTATAAAGATTTGAAATTAAGTGTAAAAGTCTCATTCAAAATGTAACCGTCGGAAGATGACGATGCATTTTCTGCAAAATCAAAATTTTTACAAAAATTTCCACCAAGTACCAGGCGAACAGAAGTGCACAGAAAGCAGTAGGTGGATATTGCCGATTCAAAAATGTTTAAAAATTCATATCTCGAGAATGAGTGGGCCGATTTCAATGAAAAAAATGTCATAAAAAAGGTCATAAGTTCTACTTTTTGCTATAAAACTTTGACCTTGATCTGATCTTGATGAAAGGTCAAAAATTGACTTCGAAATACGTTTATCAAGATTAAAACCACTTCTAATACTATGACTCTATTCCGAAATGAACTCATTTTAAAGCCCTACTATTTATCTATACAACG
>JBAMAV010000583.1:0-19900 GCA_037043315.1 Amiota communis
TCATGAAATTGTAATATTTTTCTAATTTATTTATTCTTTTTCAAAAAAACAGCAAATTAAATGAAAGTTTACGTGAAATTTTTTCTAAATACATAAATTGAAATTAGTGTAAAATGTTATGATTGTGTTATGCATTTGCTGCATATTATCCCTCCACCGATTTTAAGTCTGTGTGTGTTTTTGCCAAATAAATTGTTAATCGTCAAGGTTTTTCTTTCTTTGAACGTTTTGCCTTCTTGCCATCCTTTGCTGTTTGTGTAATAGATTTCAAGATTCTTCCATATGTCAAAGTGTTTAATGGCGCCACCATTTTCCCAAGAATTTCTTCCATACACTATTAGATTCTTTCTTTTCTGATATTCTTGAAGTTGACTTCAGTGGCCATATTTTTGCAATCTTTTGCAATGCAAAAAATGGTAGTTGGCTCACCAATTTAAGACTGTTGATAAACGGTTCCCAGATTTCTTTCAGATTACAATTGCGCAAAAACGACCAGGGATTGAGTCTTCCCAATTTCCGAACATTTTTTGGCACCAGCGATGTCTTTCGCAAGTCGTATTCCTCAAAATAATCAAAGAGTTCCTTTGCTTTAAGCTCCATGTCTACTGGTACAATTCTATTGCCTTCGCGACGAAATACGATAAAATTCACTTCCTCCATTTTTATGTTTATAATAGGCTTAAATTTTTTTATTTTTTTCGTACTCTTCTATTTTACCTCAAAAGGTGATGTAAGAAAAAATTTTGACAATTAACGAACATCGATTTCTTTTCAAAGGAAAAAAGCAGTCAGCTGTACTTGTCATTTGCTAGATATATATATTTTTAGTGTTGCAAAGCAGTTAATTTTGTGTTGCAAATGCAGCGTCGTCGTTGAGTGTTATGAAACACCTCACCAACTAGCAGGGATGGATCATTGTATGTTGACTTATGCTGGGCTTACACCTATTTGCGAGGAAGCTGTTGCTGTACATTTGGTAGCGTTGAAGGAAAAACCGACATAATTGGTCAATAGAGAGGACATAATCTTTCACCACGACAAAGATAGCCCACACACTTCTTTTATGACTGTGCAAAATTTGAAGAAACTCTTGTCTAGACTAGACAGCACCATATGATAACCATTTATTTCACTCCATGCAGAATTATCTTGATGGCGTAACAATGCATTCCCTGAACGACTGCAAAACAGTAATACGCCAGTTTTTTGATCAGAAACTTCAAAATTTCTACAAATACGGACTTATGCTATAACAATGGAAAATATTTAATAAAATAAAGTTGCTTTGATATATGAAAACAAAAAATTGATGAAACATGATTCTCATCTTCGGAAGAAACTTTTCCACAAACTCAATATAAAGCAAAGCGAAGGCTTTTGATAAAGTGAAGAATGCAAAAAAAAATCTAAATAATTAGAAAATCATATATAGTTCCAAGTATAATACACTATTCAACTTCAATAAATAAAGTAATTAAGTAAAGTGACGAGAAAAATGTAATTTATTGTTTGATTACATTTATAAGTGTGTGTTTTGAAAAAATACAATATTATTCCGAGAAGATTGCGTCGACGTGATGCGTATTGAAGTACTTTAACCTTCGCCACCATCCAGCAAAAGGTGAACCATTAAGTTTCTTTTATTGCGGGGATACAAAAACAAATCCGCCAGTAGCTATTAAGACCCATTTTCCAAGCCAAACAGCCAGTAAAGTGTTACCTTCGACGTTTTGGTTTGTGTACGATACATTAATACGTTCAAACTTCTCCCATCAATGACGCCTTTTGGAACGCCTAATGTTCCAGATCTTGATACTTTAAATTTCGTATCCTAAATAGCAAAATTATTTCACGCATCATTAAAAACACATAAAATAAATATTCATTCATTTCTAGCTTACCTTAACTTAAGAAGTCCATGTAACAGAAAGAGTAACAATTACTCGTAACTAAGGACTTCATTAATTTAAGAATCGCTGATCTAAGAAAACTATTCAATTGAAACTAAATAATTAATAATAAATTATATATTTACGTTGTAAGACAGATTATGTTCACCCAATGAACATAACACTAAAATTTTGATTATTTGCGAACTAAATTAAAGGACAATCTGTTGAAGAAGCACATGTATAAGAAAAACGAAAATGTCTTCTACGATGTAATTTAGTGTCCTTGATACTTACTGTTCAATCGGTTTCTTCTTCTCTAAGTTCTTTGCGACATTTATTGCATAAGTAATACTTATATTTGCTAAAATATCTGTTTTGGTACTTGCGTGTAGATTTCTTTACCTTTTTTCCTTTCTTGGACGGAACTTTTTTGTTTTGTACGTTCCAATCAATAATAGAACCTGATTCGCCAAAACACCAGTTATTTAGTGTCTCGTTAATGTTATTCATTAAATTCTCCATTTTTGTGATAAAAATTAATAGTACGTTGCCCGTAAAAAATAAAGATTGAATAATAAATTTATCAACAAATTGAAAGTCTACTTTGAGTTGATATAACGAGTATAAAATTGTAGTTTTCAAACGAACAAACACAGCCTACTTAAGTAGATACATATATGACATACAATATAAACATACATATGTAGGGACAAAAGATATATATATTTGAACACCGGGTAATAATGAAAAAGAACATCGTTCAGTGACCTCCTATGTTAGCTCGGCTGTTAATATTTTACGAATATTTTGAATAAAGTGTTCTTAAATTGATGGTTAAATTAGTAATACCTGTCATAATGATGCCATGTAATATTTACTTGTTGCTATTTACTATTTAGTTGGAGAATGATTCGCATAAACTTTTTTATTCGAGAAATCCCATAAAAAGAAGTACAATGGTGCTTAATTTCATTATCTTGGTGGCCATTTAACTTCTTCGCGAAATGATTCGATGATCGATTGATACAACATGAAATACACTTAAATTTGTTTTAATTTTGGTACAAAATCCTTTGTTTTTTTATATCAGTATACTACACACATTCTCGTGCATATTTTCTATCAATTTTCTGAACATGGGTATTGGGATTAATATTCCATTTATGCTGCATTGTACCCCAAAGTAAATCTTCCGTAGAGGGTGTGCCGGCACCTCCTATAATTGAAATGATGGCTCTGCTTTGGATAAACATCTAACAGCATAATCTGATCTGATTGGTATCCACATAGTCGTTTAAACAATCGGTATCTGGACCTAGGTTTACAGAGACCCTATATATTTTTTTATACCTTTTTACACGCTAAGTATCCCCATTTATTTAAGGCAGAAATCTACATGGTCTGGCAGGCAGCTAAGTTATTTAACTCTTTGGGGGAGATCCTAAGTCATATATCGATTTATGTTGCCCACAGCTTCAAGTGCGCAGCACGGTGAAGCGTAATAAAATGGTGGATGAGTGTGCAAGAAAAGGCATGATATTACAGGATATCCTTTCATGCCTGTAAGCGAACTCCAGAGATCTAGCAGGCAGAAACTGGACAAATGAGTCTGGCTGTACTGACACTCTGCCTTTCTTATCAAACCACGTGACTTCGGTCGTAGCTGTGAAGATGAGGAGAAGAAACCGGATCCAATACCTCATCTGTGATTGCCCTGTTTTTCTTGGAAGACAAACCCGGTTTCTCGGGTTCCATTATTCTTCGTGGAGTTGGGTAGTTTGGCAAACTGTTCTTTGGGGGAACTGGCTTTGTACGTGGACTCCTCAGGTTGGTTTTAGAGAAAGAGGGTGATTATTGGGACCAACCTTGGACAGTAGTGGATTGAACCTAACCCTTTACAGTCCCCCTACCCTTTCACGTTTTATAAGGCATCACAATGGGACTTAAGGCTTCTGGGTGAACTCGCGAACAATCGCATAACATAACCCTGCTGTAGGAACCACTGGTCCAAAACTTAATCGTGGCTAGTGCTTTTGGAACCCCTACTTGTTCCAATTATCTCCTTTTACGTACAATCAACTAGTGAATTTAACATGGCGATGCCCTTGGAAGGGGTCCATTGACACCACCTGCATTACCGTTCACCAGTCATGTCATCAGTCATTGCCACCACCTGGATTTCGTACGACTGACTTACTATGGAAACGTGCATTTACTGGTTCGCCTCTGCATAACCTGCGGCTAGTGAATTTATTAATTAATGTATTTTCACCTCCAATTTGAGAATCTTCTGGGCATGATTCTATAGAACCATCTTTCCAGGACGCTTCCAGAAATATTGTCCATTAACTGATACAAATTCCTTAAGCGTATAGTAAATTCATAAAACCGAGTGATACTTTTCCAATCATTTCCTCTTCAGTTTAGCCGGGAATTAAAACCACACGACCTCCGCTTAAGTATGTTACAATACACAAACGTTCTATTTCTGTTCAGATCAGTTCCTTGTGTATAAAATAGTTATTAAAATTATAGACAGTAATCCATTTTGACTAGTTGGTTCGTTGGCAAAGTAGAATTTTTCAAGTATCATTTGCATATTAATCGTGACAGACAAAACTCGTAGAAGTCCTGAGGTATTCAAAACTAAATGAGACCGCTAGGCGGCTGATAGATTTATGAATCAGAGTATCTTAGGATAAAACATTGCATTCGTTGGTGATGCTTTACTTCACTGAATGGAATATGAAAGGTAAATGTTTATTGATCTCTGCCATGGTAAATAAATATAATAATATAATAATAATAACGGGTACGAAAGCACAGCGACCAATAAGATCTATTGTACATGGCCCTATTTAATAGAAACCCTATATGTTTAGACTTTTGATGAACCTTAATATTACTTGGGGTTTGTTGTTCCACAATTTGTGTGGATTAACAACAGTGTCACCGAGGTGGTGAAGTCTTTGTCTACCGACTGCAAGACATTTGCTGAGTATATGCTCTGAACTTTCTTTATCCATTTCACAAAATCGGCATACGTCAGTGTCGGAAAGACCTAACTTATTTTGATGATACCTTAGGTTGCAGTGACCCGTGAAGTATCCAGTCAAAATGCGTAAGTCTACTCTAATGAGTGAGAGAAGCTTATTCGAAATACTCTTTGAAAGAGTGAGGAATTGTTTTGCCTGGCGTTGTCCGGTGGAGTTCACCCAGTGTTTTAGAAATTTCTTTTCCTCAAGTTTCCTGATTTCTTCGTTTTTGTGGCTTTTCGTGATACCACAGAAAGGCTCAGGACCGTAAAAGGGCATGATCGCCCCTTGTTTAGCCAAGTAGTCGGCCTTTTCATTGCCTTCATGACCTTCATGTCCTGGTACCCACCTTAATACAACAGTATTAAAGTTACCCAGTTCATTTAACAGGTTAAGGCAGTCATATGCCATCTTTGAGGTGAAGGTGACCGACTGTAGGGCTTTTAAGGCCGCTTGACTATCCGAGAGTATGTAAATATGTACTCCTCTCATTTTCCTGCGAAGACATTTCCCCGCTAAATAAATATAAATTCTACCACAGAAGAAAAAATATATGCATTTTTCAGTTTTTCATCCTTACATGTGCTACCATACATGAATTGTATTCGATATTTTGTTTGATAAAAATCATATATACACAATAAGTTCGAAGGGTATAAAAGTCAATTGAAATTCCATGATTTTCAATGACAATTGGCGAATGCCAACACCATTTTCATTAAATTCATTTTAATTTGATTTTTTCATTTAGATTTTTTGTTTTTTTTTAGATTCAAAATATATACATATACTACGAGTATAAATGTTGTGCATTTGGGAAACAATTTAAATATTTCATTAGATGATTTCATTTAATAATTTTTTATAATCCTTAAGGGACAAAAGTGGCTTTTTTGTTTTGCTTCTCCGGTTGTCATATAAATAAGCGAATCATATATTGGCATGGTCACAGTTCCTAAAATGATTTTCAATTCTATTATTCTTATTGCTATAGTGTTGGCTGCTAAATCTAATAGTAAAATTCATGTTGGTATATCTATGGATTATTCTTATTGTGATTTAAGCAATGCGATAGCTGAAGCATTAAGCAGCATCTTTGAGTATGCATTTAGTTCACAAAATGTTAGTGCACTTATTCGAATAAATTACACGGAACTAAGTCATGTGACAAAACGTTTGACACAAGATATATTGAGTCAATTGCTAGTATTGAATCCATCATTATTGGTTCCCACTGTCATTGATGAACAACTTGCTGGCCAAAAACTTGCAGTACATGTACAAGTCTTGTTCATTGAAAATGTTAAACAAGTAACAATGATGTAAGTGATTAAGTAGTATTGACATGACTATTATACTTACCATATATATAAACTTTCTCTTATAGCAATAAAGACGTTAATATGAGGTCTCACTTCATTATAGTTCTACTGCAAATGACTAAAACTAAATATCAATTGTTTGAGATGATGTCTGAAATATTTGCCTTTTTTCTCCATGAACATTATAATATAGATGTTGCTGTACTAATTGATGCCGATGATCGAGATGTCGATTGTTCTTTGGAACTTTATACATATTTTCCATATAAACCAGCAAAATGTGTATCTAGTGAGCCGGTATTGACGGCACGTTTCAATTGTAAGGATAATCAACAAAAGCAGCAACGACAAAGAATCACATACCGTCAATTGTTTCCATATAAATTATTAAATTTTTATGGTTGCCCATTGAGTGTCATTGTCTGGCAAATACCACCATATGTCGAATTGAATTGGAATGCAAAGGGAAATGATCGCTTGCAAGGTATTGATGCCGAAATAATCAAAGCAGTTGCCATCAAATTGAATTTCACATTGAACTTACTGCCAAATCAACCGCCAACATTAATTGGCGGTCAGATACACGCTAATGGCAGTATGAGCGGAGCCTATAAATTAATATATGAACGGCAAGGGAACATTACATTTGGTTGCTCAGCTCTAACAGCAGTGCGTTCTCAGTTTATGACAGCAACATTAGCATATTTCCAAATGCAGTACATCATTGTCTTAAAGGCAACACAACCGTATACTGCATATGAGATTATGCTTTTTCCATATGACCTTTACACTTGGTTATTGGTTTTTGTATTTGCTTTGTATCGACTTTTGCACAATCCATCTGCATTGAGATTCCGCAGCTTGTCACATGGTTACTATAGTCTAATCAAATGTGCTTGGCTAATTATGTTTTTTATTTTACGTAGCTCCTATGAGAGTTCAGCATTTGAGTTTGTTCATAATCATCATCATCATCATCAGGCAGCGTTACAGCTCGGGGTGAGCTTTAGCTTCGTTCACAATCCTCTTCCAGGCGCTACGGTCTTTATCGGTCGCTATCTCTGACTGGCCCAAAGATTTTTCTAAGTATTTTGCGCTCAAAGACTTGCAAGCATTGCTCGTCCCTACTCGTGAGTGTCCAGGATTCGCACCCATATATTAGCACTGGTTGAATTACCGAACTATAGATGCGTAGCTTGCACGATCTCGGAAGTAATCTGGACCTTAAGAGTTTTATATTGGCGAAATATGCCTTGTTTGCAGCCATGATTCTGTCCTGTATTGTGTTGTGTATGTTGTTGTCGTTGTTGATCATGACACCGAGGTACCTAAATTGTTGTACACCTTCGAAGCAGTAGTTACCGATTGTAATATTTTCTGGGCGGCGCCTTTCTTCAAATCTCGAAAACTTCAAGTATTTTGTCTTAGCTTCATTTACTCTAAGACCAACTGATTTGGCGCCTTTTTCAATGCCAAGAAAAATTTCGGACAGATATCTTTTGTTACGAGCTAAAATAGCTATGTCGTCGGCGTAAGCAATTGTGAGACCTGACCTACTGAAGAGGTTACCAGATTTTACCTCTTTTCTTACTGCAAAGTGTAGCAGCAAGTTGAAAACAGATGTGGACAGTGAGTCTCCTTGTTTGACGCCGCATGAAATTTCAAAAGGATCAGTTACCGCTTGCTGCACTATGACTTTTCCAGTCGTGTTTGCTAAAGTCGCCATTATAAGGCGCGTTAGTTTTTTGTTTATACCAAGGTTTGTTAAGGCTTCGGGAATTTTGCAACGATGTATGCTATCGAAAGCTTGTTTGAAGTCAATAAAAAGCATGTGGACATCTACGTTATGGTCGTAGCACTTGTCGAGGTTTTGCTTAAGCATAAATATCTGGTCCGTTGTTGAACGGTTGGGCCGAAAGCCGCCTTGGTATTCGTTTCTGCTGCATTAGTAAGCCTGCCTGCTAAAATACTTGAGAAGATCTTGTAGGCAGTGTTGAGGAGGGTAATCCCCCGGTAGTTTTCGCAGAGGGTTTTGTCACCTTTTTTAAATAGCGGAATTACAAGCCCTACACGCCATGCTTCGGGGATGATTTCTTCACGCCATAGTCGCACTATAAGCTGTAAGATAATTTGAAGTCCTTCGTCGTTTAAAGCTTTAATAAGCTCTATGGTAAGCCCGTCTTCGCCTGGTGCCTTATTGTTCTTCATCCGACACACTGTCTTACGAAGCTCCTCCAAAGTAGGTTCGGGTTCTGCATTGTCATCTCCAAGAGGGGGGACAAGAGATGTCGACGTTGTCACAGGATTGTAAAGCTCATTGAAGAATTCTCTCCAGCGCTCAATCACTTTCCCTTCTTCGCTAAGTATGACACCGTTTCTATCCTTGCATGAAGTAGGTCGTGGTTGAAAGTCTTTTGTCTGCTGTTTGAGCTTGTGGTAGAAGCTTTTGCTGTTATATTCTTCAACCATCGCTTCCAGCTCCAGTTTGAGGGCGTCTCGTTTCTTTTTTCTGCATAGTTTTGTGGCATATGCTCTCTTGGTTTTATAATTTTCCTTATTTGCTCTTGTAAGCCTATTGAGCATCTTTGCTCTTGGTTTGTTCATAATGCACCTATGAAACCTTTGCCGCTTACTCTTGATCAACTAAGAGCTCAGCATTATACAGTTCTTACGGATCATGCAACCTATCGCATGACAGAGTATTTACCAAGATTACAATCTATAACAAAAGTGGCACCTGGCCAACCTTTAGCTATATTCGATCATTTAAATAAATATCCGCAGCGTACGGCAGCCTTTTCCAGTAAGACTTTTTTGGCATATTATTTGACAAAGAATCGTCATAAACGTTCACATTACATGATACTAGATGAAACAGTTGTAGACAATATGATTTGTATGTATTTTCCACGTAATTCATATATGGCACGCATTGTGAATAGACAGATACTACATATGCGTTCTTTTGGCATCTTCAATCAATTCTCGAAAAACCTTGATTACACAACGCTGCCGGCAACAACAAAAGCAACAATGTTGCACCAGCAAGAAGAAGGTTGTAATCAATCAATGCTATTCATATATGCAGCATTAAATTGTTTGCTTGTCGGTCATGCTATATCTTTAGGTATATTTGGATTAGAATACAAGAGTCGTACTTATAAGCAATTGACGTGTTTGTTTCAATGTATGAAAAGATAAAAAAATAAATTACATAAATATGTTTATTAAAAAACTTAGTCCAACTTATTGTAAAGAATTTCAACTCTACTCTGAAGGAATTTACTTCTTCATTTATGAGGACGCTATGATTCTGAAAACTTAAAGGCGACCATTACTATGAATGGAACCCTCTTATGATATTAAAGTAGTTGCTGACCTTGATATACCCTCATCCCTTTAACACAATTTTCTATTACGTGGAGACATAAATGCGGCTTTATCATTTATCTGGCAGATTGAAGACTAACTCTAATGAAGAGTGCCTGACTAAAAAGTAAACCTCTTTCAAGTGTCAATATAACGAATTATTCAAATTTATCAAATCGTCATATAGAAAACATTTAATGATTACTACTAAAGAGCATTCTGAATTGTTATTCAGGCCCCTTGACCACAAAAAAAAAAAATGTGAACCATGCACTGCCAACAGAAATCCAACCAACGATTGATATTGAAGATAGTCAATAAAAATTTCACATACACTATAATCAGATGGTCACCTTCTTTACTTTTAAAGACTTGTTTCGTTTTTATACCATGGTAACTGGAATACTCAGCAGATTCATCCTAACAGTAGAGCGGGAAGTGAGTTTGTGGGATCCTACTTGGGGGCCTGCCTAATTAATCAACTAATTGGCTTTTTTTTTAAAAACTGTTTCCAATAATGATGTTCTAAGTACACGGTATAGGAAAAACAAGAGGACAATAACATATTTTAATTTTTTAATATGATTTATACCCCGTTTATGCGATAGCAGAAATGGTTTTCGCTGCAATCGGCTTGACTCAGATTGTTGTTATTGAGAACGAACAGAAAAATTGTTGAGAAAATTGGAAAAAGCAAGAGTGTAGTATACAATTTTCTTAAAAATACCGCAAACTATGGAAACAACATGAAAGGGCGCACCAAAAAAAAACACTTTCGCCTACTGCTGAGCGACGATTAGTTCAAGAAGCATCAAATTCACAATGTTCTGCTACCAAAATTTGTTCAAATTTAAAGTTAAAAAAAACAAGTGTTTATACTGTTCGAAGAGTTTTACGTAAAGCAAAACATGGAAAAAATATAAAATTGAAGGTAAAGCCACCGCTCAACACCTAACTTAAAGATTGTCGTCTAGTATTTGCTCGCAATCATATGACTTGGAAGAAGCAGAGGCATACCGAAAAACGTTTCAATTAAGATGGACCTGATTTCATTATTATCATTTTCACGATACTTGATAGGAAGAACACGTTCTGTCCCGCCACCATAGCAGTGAGAAAGGTGTTATGTTATGGGGAGCAATCTCATATTATGGAACATGCCAACTACAATTTGTGTCATATAAAATGAATGCAACTCAAAAAAAAAGAATGCTCCAAAATGCGTTTCCTGACATTAACAACGTTTTCGAACCATTACCGTGGACTTTCCAACATGACAGTGCCCCAGTCCACACAGCTTGAGTGGTAAAAAGATGGATTCAGAAGCAGAAAGTCAATTTAATGGAGTGGCCTCTTAATTCTTCTGATCTCAATATAATTGAGCATGTATGGAGGTCGCTGACAAGATAAGTATACGAGTCTGGGAGACAATTTCAAGACATACAGTCGTTAAAAAATGTCATCACAGATGCCTGGAGCGAAATATCCTTATGATTCTCTTACTGACAGGATTTATAAGAATATTTCGAAGAATCATGGTTTCACACATTCTTAAATAATTATTTAATATACATATTAGTATTAATAAGTATTATAAGTAATAAAAATACAATTAAAACCAAATTTACCCACTTTAAGTTCTTGTCCCTTCACGATAAATGTACTCATTTTTTAAAAAAAAAAATTTAAAAAAAATCTCGGTGATTTAGCAATGCGATCTTTTTTGTACTTAATACACAATAAACACCAGAATAATGAAGAAAATATATGTAGATTTAAATATAGTTTATTTAGTAATAAGTTTCTTTTATTATATTAAAGAATAGTTTAATTAGATGTATTTTCATTTGTACACTTAAGAATAGTTTATTGAAAATTATAAATCTTTAACACCCAACACCTTGAATTGTTTGACTCACTCCTCACTCTAACTACCTCTTACTTACATATATCAACCTAGTGCGCACGACCCCACACATTCTCGCTTCAGCCGCATTTGAGCACGACACCAATTCACTCAAAATGTACAACATCACAAACTCAGATGCGTTTTGCACACGACCCTTTAGTTAACCGTCGTTTACATATTGACAACTAACTAATTCAATCAATTGCGCACGTCACTACTAATTCCTAAATGCAGCTGCAGTTGTGTATATAACTCAAAACATAACTGAAAACCATGGTACAATAATACAAGGTACCGCCACTTGGGCCTTTTACTCTCTTGAAACCAGCTCACTCTCAATTGTTGACGTCATTCGCATATCAGTGTATAGAGCGCTGAAATAATGCATTTAGTGTTGAACATAATTTGAAAATGCATTGAAAATTGAAGATTTCGTTTGTTTTTTTAAGTTAAATAGTTGAATATTCATTTCAAAATTCTTGTCCCTATTCAAGTGCATGTCAGTGTATAAGCAGTGAATTTTAACCGAAAGTTTTTTATTGTGTATTATTCATACTGTTGGAGGTATTTGTTCGATCGGCACCCGTTTATGTTGGAATTTAGGTTTGTATATATAACTGATTTATGTATGTGTAAAAGCAATCTAGGCAGTAAACCAACCTTCATTAGCTCAGATATCTAACAAGGCATCGATGTCGCAGTAATACTTATAGAACGAGAAACTCTGTGTTGCCGTAGGGTACTTCTACCTTAACGATTTCTATCCTATTCGAGGCCAAGAACTACAAGAGCTTTAATGTTCATAATGGCAAGTTTACAGGGAGCAAGAAGCGCATATTTCAAAGATGCTTTCAATATGTTAAGCATTTTGCCTATTGCACTCTGAAAATTGTTCTAAATCATCCATTTTCCATAAAATTTTCTGTTCAAGATACTTTGAAGATGTGAATCCGGCAGTGTAAACAACAAAATCCGTTTCGCTCAAAATGCGAGATGCATTTGCACTGTACGGTATTAATCACGTATCTATTTTATATTGCTCCATAACTTCTGAATTTTTATAATAAACTTAAGAAATTCAAATTTCAAATGAAATATATACTTATACAGATCCATTGTCCCTATATATGTATGTGTATATTTGATGTCATATATGTATCTACTTAAGTAGGCTGTGTTTGTTTGTTTGAAAACTACAATTTTATACTCGTTATATCAAATCAAAGTAGACTTTCAATTTGTTGATAAATTTATTTATCAGTCTATATTTTTTACGGGCAACGGAATCATATTTTTTTGTAGCAAAAATGGAGAATTTATTGAATCACGTTATGACGACAGTAAATAATTGGCGTTTTGGCGAATCAGGTATCATTATTGATTCGAACGTACAAAACAAAAAAGTTCCGTCAAGGATAAAGAAATCTACACGCAAGTATGATAAAAGACATCTTAACAAATATAGGTATGTCTTATGCAATAAATGTCGCAAAGAACTTAGAGCTCTAGGAAAAATATAAAGGGCAAATCAAGAAACCGATTGAACAGTAAGTATCAAGGACACTAAATTACATCGTAGAAGACATTTTCGTTTTTCTTATACATGTGCTTCTTCAACAGATTGTCCTTTAATTTAGTTCGCAAATAATCAAAATTTTAGTGTTATGTTCATTGGGTGAACATAATCTGTCTTACAACGTAAATATATAATTTATTATTAATTATTTAGTTTCAATTGAATAGTTTTCTTAGATCAGCGATTCTTAAATTAATGAAGTCCTTAGTTACGAGTAGTTGTTACTCTTTCTGTTACATGGACTTCTTAAGTTAAGGTAAGCTAGAAATGAATGAATATTTATTTTATTTGTTTTTAATGATGCGTGAAATAATTTTGCTATTTAGGATACGAAATTTAAAGTATCAAGATCTGGAACATTAGGCGTTCCAAAAGGCGTCATTGTTGTCATAGGAGAAGTTTGAACGTTTTAATGTGTACGATGCTGAGCCAAAACGTCGAAGGTAACACTTTACTGGCTGTTTGGCTTGGAAACCGGGAATTAATTTCTACTGGCGGATTTGTTTTTGTACCCCCGCAATAAAAGACTCTTAATGGTTCACCTTTTGCTGGATGGTGGCGAAGGTTAAAGGACTTCAATACGCATCCTTCCGGCGCAATCTTCTCAGAATAATATTGTATTTTTTCAAAACACACACTTATAAATGTAATCAAACAATAAATTACATTTTTCTCGTCACTTTACTTAATTACTTTATTTATTGAAGTTGAATAGTGTTTTATACTTGGAACTATATATGATTTTCTAATTATTTAGATTTTTTCTTGTATTCTTCACTTTTTCAAAAGCCGCCGCTTTGCTTTATATTGGGTTGGTGGAAAAGTTTCTTCCGAAGATAAGAATCATGTTTCATCAATTTTGTGTTTTCATCTATCAAAGTAACTTTATTTTATTAAATATTTTCCATTGTTATAGTATAAACACGTATTTGTAGAAATTTTGAAGTTTCTGATCAAAAAACTGGCGTAATACTGTTTTGCAGTCGTTCAAGGAATTCATTGTTACGCCATCAAAATAATTCAGTACAGCAACAGCTTCCTCGCAAATATCGTCGGTTTTGCAATGGTTCGGGCAGGCTCACCTTGTTTAAACCATTACCTATTTTGCACATTATTGTCGAATGTTCCAGTTCGGACAGAAAAGGTTGCAAATCAGAAACTTTTCGTTTCAGAAACATTTCACAAATTGTAATGCAATCATTTATGTTTTTTTCTATTAAATTGTGTTGTACCCAAGCATCCAGTTTTTTTTGGATAGCTAGCCTATTTTAAATGGTCTCAAACTATTGTATGTCACGAGTGCTTATGTGCTAGTCATTTTCAACTTTATGCATAAGTCGGTTCAATTTTTCTGTGCAAAACTGACCAGACGTAGGAGCGTCTTTGCAATTGAAATTTTCTGAACGGAATAGAAGTAATAAAGTTAATTGTAGAGAATTTTCTCTGCTTCGGCACTCATTTTCTTTGATGATTTTGCAAAGCACTCCTTGTGGAAGCTAGCGTGAATATTTAAGCAACAGGTGACCCCCAAATTTCCAATCAAGAAGGCTGATGAATCCTGGGCTAGTTCGCCAAGGATTTAGAAGCCCGATTTCAGCCATACGATACTAGCTCAGGGTTCGCCAGATCCGGATGTGGTTTGACAGTGCTGGGCAATTATGCCCCCCAGTTTCTCCCATTACAGCAGTGGAAGTCTCGGCACACATTAAAGGTTTGAACACTAAAAAGGCTCCAGGTGAAGATCGTGTGGACCACTTTATACCAAAAGCTATGCTAAAGCGGCATTTCTGGTCGTCATTTTTATCTCGGTGCTGAGATTACGATGTGTTCCAAAACAGTGGATAAAGGCGTGAATTTGAAAAATTCATAAGACCGGCAAAAGGCCTGACTCCTTAGATTCCTACAGGCCAATCAGCCTACTGCGCCCCGTAGCAAAATTGTTTGACCGCTGTCTGATGACACGGCTCCTGGATTTGAAAAAGGTAAAAAAATAGTCCTCCCTTTCAATTCGGGTTCCGTAAGTCCCACGAAACTCCAGAGCAGCTGAATAGAGTTTATTATCTAAGGATTTGAGGCCATGGAGTACATGGTGACAGTGTATCTCGACATTAATCAGGCTTTCGATCGATCTTGGCACGTCGGGCTACTCAGTAAACTAAATAGTTTGTTGCCACCTCAACTATGGTTAACAGTGCGTAGCAATCTCAATAACAAGACTTTGTCAGTGGTTCTAAACGGTATAGGCTATTTGTGCAGGAATCCCCAAGTGTAGCGTTTTGGGGCCGACACTTAATATTCTGTTCACTCACGACATACCCACTGGCTCAGAATTAACGCTAGAGGATCCTCAGGATATTACCATTGCCACGTTTGCAGAAGATACGGTTATCCTCGCCAGAAACAGGTGCATTTATGACGTTGAAACATTGACATTAACTTAAAGAAATGTGCCTATGTGACGTACGCCTTACAGCTGGATGTTTGTCCGGGAGCCTTTTTGTAACCAGCTTCTGGAGCACCTTTCGGGTTGTATATTTGGAGAGGCGGCTAACATTTAATACGCATATTACAAATATTACGAAATCCCTCGGTAAGAGAATTGGAAAACTGCGATGGTTTTTAAACAGCAGGAATAAATTGTCCTTAAAAAACAAAGCAATATTTGTTCCTGCTTGGCGATATGGCTTGCTGGTGTACGGCATAGCAGTAAAATCGAGTATTTCGAAAGTCAAAGTACTGCGGGACATGACATTGCATATGATATGGTCAGGACAAGAAGTTTGTGGAGCGGTTGAAAATTCATCTGAATAAAATTAACCAGGCGCCTTTTAAAGCAACGCAGACTGAGAGGAGTTAGGGTGTCGAGACGGCTGAAAATATCGCATCCTGTCGATCTCTCTATTATGGCATTCCCAGATCGGATATAATGAATTTTTGAAAAATTTAAAGCCAGATGCGAAAATTTTGATTTGTTGTGTATCCATTTCCCAGAAATTGGAAAACCTTTGAAGATGAATTTTTATTTGAGTTAAGTTTATTTATTTGTTTATTTATTTACAAAATCTAACTTATAATTAAAATTACAAACTAGCTTAAAAAATTAAAAGAGCACTGGCAACGTAGGCCTTCAGCTCTATTAGTATGTATTAGTAATATAGTATAATATAATTAAAAGAAGTAAATAAAATATACAAAAAGTTTTATGAAGGTGTTGTATGTAAGAGATTAAATAGTATGTACTTAATTTGATGACTTAAATAAGATTGAAAATATTCGATGCTTTAAGGAAGTTTATAGTGGATAATATGTTGCTTGGAGAAGGATTGATAAGGAAAAGAAGAGGGTCTGAGTTATTGAAAAATTTCGTCGGCCTTGGCAAAATCAAGGGATACTATAGATATGTGGTTTTTTTTTGAGATGGTAGATGCTATGAGGTGGTCAATATATATTAGACTATCAATGGAAGATTTGCCCTTTTTAAAGCCAGTTTGGCTGATGTGTAAAAGTTTATTGTTGGTAATAAACCACCATAGGCGTTTTGCGACTATTTTGTCTAGGACTTTAGAGAGACAAGGGTTAAGTGAGATTGGGCGGTAAGCATTAATTGCTGTTTTATCTGCTGAGGGTTTAAGTACAGGGATTATTACACTGGTTTTGTATGCTTGTGGTATATAGTGTTTTAGAATCAGGTTTTGTAATTTCAGTATTCTGAGCTTAGTTACATTGTCTAGATTCTGAATCATTGTGTAATTAATTCTATCAAGACCAGGAGTCCGACCTTTTAAAGAGTTGAGCGCAGCTGAGAGTTCTATGGATGTGATATCACGTTCGATTATTTCAGCTGCTTTACAAGGTATGTGGTTAAAGCTAACAGTAAGTGCAGATTTTTTGGCTGCGATACATGTAGGTGGGAATTTAGCGTCTGCAGACGCATCCGAAAAATGTTTGCATAATATATCTGCTATCTCAGTTTTGTTTATTGTATATTGTGATGTAACTGGGTTTAAGATACTGTGCAAGTTTTTGCATGGGTTTAAGCCACAGAATCGTCTTATGTTGTGCCATATTTTACTGGATGACGTTGATGGGTTGATTTGAGATGTAAACTTCAGGGTACTTTCTTTTTTTGCGAGTTTAAGTGCTCGTCGAAATTGTGCATTCGCTTTTTTGTAGTTTAATATGTTTTGTTGAGTTATGTATCTTTTTAAAGCCTGCCATGCTACTATTTTGTTAGTACGTAGAGTGTGTAAGTTTTTGTTCCACCAAGGGGTGGTGCGGTTAGGGTTATGTAGATTGGACTGGGGGATAGAGAAATGGGCACTGGATAGAATAATTTTATTAATTGTGGCTGCTTCTCTGTTAATATTAGTACTGCATGGCTTAATGGAAGATAAGTTCATTGTTAGATTAGAGAATGAAGTCCAGTCTGCTTGTTTGGTTTTAAAATATGGCCTGAAAGGTGTTTGATTTGTATTGGTGGGGATGGAGTTAAAAAGTGTTGTGATTATAGGGGTATGGTCGCTACCATAAAGATTATTTTCGATTTGCCACGAACTATCGATGCTTAACTCTGCGTTGCAAAATGTGATGTCTATATTGGTTAGAGTGCTGTGGGTACTTAAATGGGTGGGTGAGCCGTTGTTAAGCAGAATGTAGTTTGAGTGCGAAATGAAACTTTCAAGGATTTTCCCTTTTCTATTATTAGAAGCTGAGCCCCAATTTCTGTGCCAGCAGTTGAAATCACCTGTGACTATAGTAGGTGTGTTAGTTGAGTGGAGGACAGATTCTAAATTACCCATCGAAAAGCGTTTATTGGGCGCAATGTATGCTGAGATTATACGAAATATTTTTCTTGACGTTATTTCTGCACATATAGCATCGAAGTCGTCGTTCAAGATGATCTGGCGGTATTTAATTGAGTTGTGGATAAGCAACGCTACACCACCGTAGGAGGGGGCTGTATTCAGGGCTAACATGGAGTAGTTGATAGGTATGGGAATGGATTGGATATTCTGGAGGTGAGTTTCTTGTAAGGCTATTATGTGTGGTTTGTGTTTGTATAATAATAATTGAAGTTCACTGTAGTTATTTAAATAGCCACGAATATTCCATTGAATAATTAAGAAAGGCATTTTAAGGATATAAGAAATATGAATTAAAAACTAATTTAACAGAAGTGTGTACGTGTGACTTAGTCACACTAAATTAACTACAGTGATCGAAAAACGTACCCGAGGGAGGCTCGGTCTCCGAGGGATTGTGCGAACTACTGTTCTGTCATGCAGTACTGCATCACGCACAACCCCTCGGAGACCAAGTCTCGGGTTATGAGTAGATTTTTAAATCAGTCTGTACTATCCTCAGGAGGGATAGAATCTTTGGTTGATTTTTTGTTTCTGGGTTCGTCTATTTTTTTTAGTCGTCTTAACATTCTTTTAGATGTTTTTTTAGGAAGAAGACGAATAGTAGTAGGCTTGGCTTTAGTGGTGCTGGGCGCAGGCAAAGCGTCATCTCTAGACTCCAGGTCCGAATAGGAGATTTGGTTCCGCTGCTCCTTTGGTTGATTGGATGATGTTACTAGTGCATTAGTTTCGTTTACGGTGGCCAAAGTGGGGGTAACATTATTTTCTGTATTTAGGATGCTGGTTTGTTTTGTGACGTCGGAATACAAGCTTCCATCGTGGTGGTGTCTTTCACAATATATTTCGAGAGCTTTTTTGTTGTCAACTTTATTCAATGTTTTAATGGCTTGCAACTCTTGTTGCTTTATAAATATAGGGCATTTCTTGTTCATTGCATTGTGAGTGTTGCTAACAAGTCCATTCTCACAGCAATTGACGCAATTAATATCATTGTTACATTTCTCATTTTCTTCAATGCTTATGTGTTCATTTTTACCGCAATTTATGCAAGTTTTTTGTTTACGGCATACCTTATGTATGTGTCCGTAGCGAAGGCAATTATTACACTTCATTGGTAAGGGGATGTACGGGCGGACAGTTGTTTTTTCATACCCTATCATCAAGTGTGTTGGTAGCATTAGTGTTTCGAATGTAACAATGATCAAACCAGTCTCTTGAAGTGAGTTGTTTACCTTTCTTTGTATTTTTCGTACTTCCACAACGTTTTGTTTTTCCAACTCTTTTTGTATGTCGTCTTCTGTGATGCCACGGAGATCATTGGAGTAAATGACTCCCTTAGTGTGATTGAGTGTGGTGTGCATTTCAACACTGACGCTGATTTCACTAGAAAAACCTTTTAGTGTAATAAGTTTCTTCGCTTGTTGGTGATTCATAGTTTTTACAAGTAGGTTCCCTACTCTAGTCTTCTTACAAAAATCGACTTCACCACCGCACGTGTAGTCAATCACCTTTTTAATGAGGAAAGGTGAAACATTCGAGAGACTTTGCGTATTGTTTATTCGTATTATTGTAAGATATTTTGGACCAGGTGTACAAATCGTAATTCCTTTTGTTATCGGTTTAGTTGATTGCTGGTCATTAGTGGCTACCACTATATGGGGATCCGGCGGATCACCCATTTCTGCAAAGTTTTTATCCACTTGCCTTATTTTTTATTTATTATCACGAAAAATAAAATAAAATAAAAGAAAAAACAAAAAAGCACTTGTTTATATCACTGATCTAAACGATAACAGTAAACAATAACAGTAAATGTTTGTAGTTGTTGGTTTTTTATTTTCAATTCTCTTTTGCTCTTATTTGTTTACGTATTATTTGTTTCGCGTGGGTTTGTGCGCTCAGTTAGATGTGACTGATCACTTCGGAGTTTAGTCG